>SJYC01088791.1:0-51512 GCA_006408675.1 Madoqua kirkii
GAAGCAGGTAAATGTTCCTTTCTCTGTGGTCTCAGCTCAAATGACTTCTTATTGGACTAGCAGTTACTGTGGCTTGGAGGAACTGGTCATGCAGGCCTGGGTTTTGATTAGGTGATAATTTACTCCCATATAAATCACTCAAATTGCATTCTTTATAATGAAAAGTGTTTATATTTCAGAAGGAAGGAGGGTGACAGACAGAAACATTATAATACTATTTACTATATTATGCTGTAAATTCTAGTATATAAGTACTCTATTTACCTCCCAGGTGGTGCTAGTGGTAAAGAAACTGCCTGCCAGTGCAGGAGACTTAAGACACTTGGGTTTGATCCCTGGATTGGAAAGATTCCCTAGAGAATGGCATGGCAACCCGGTGCAGTATTCTTGTCTGGAGAATACCGTAGGCAGAGAAGCCTGGCAGGCTGCAGGCCATGGGGTTGTAAAAGAAAGTTGGACACGACTGAAGCGACTCAGCATGAGTGCATTCACTATAAATACTAATGAAAAGATACAAATTATTTATTTGAAGGAATAGAATACAATTCTATAAAATTAAGTCCATGCAATAAAAGTAGCTAACAATAAAATGACAATGAATATTTGCTAATACTTGGATAGCCCTTACTATATGGACACAGCAATCAACTTTCTAAGTGAAGAAACATTAATGGAATTTCTTTTAAAATTAGCTAAAAGCCAGAAATCCCCTTGCCATTATTTATAATCACTAATTTTACTGAAGGTTTTGCCTATGCAGTAAGTCAAAGAAAAGAAATGAAAAGTGTAAAGATTATAAAAGAGTAAATACAGTTGCTATTGATTTTTTCTCTATAAAATATTTAAAATCTACAAATTTATATAAATTATTAGATCTAGAGGAAAGGTTAGCAGGGTGACTCAATGCAAGGTCAATATGACAAATCAATTAAGTACTCATTCACCAACAAATGCTTTCTTTTAATTTTTTAAAAAAATTATTTTTTAATTGAAAGATAATTGCCTTACAGAATTTTGTTGTTTTCTGTCAAACATCAACAAGAATCAGCTACAGGTATATGTATGTCCCCTCCCGCTTGAACTTCCCTCCTGTCTCCCTCCCCATTCCACCCCTCTAGATTGTTATAGAGCCCCTGTTTGAGTTCCCTGAGTCATACAGCAAATTCCCACTGGCCATCTATTTTACATATAGTACTGTAAATTTCCATATTACTCTCTCCATACATCTCTGTCAACAATTTTTTGAAAATACCTTGTATAATAGCAACAAAAGCTATAAGAAACATGTAAATAAATCTAACAAAAATGAGCAAGATATATAGTTATAAAACTTTATAAAAGGCATTCAGAAAGCCTCTGAAAGTGGAGAGTCATGCCAAATTCAGGAATGAGAAGGCTTAATATCATTAATAATTCAATTTTTCCAAATCTGTTTATAGAGTCCATACAGGGCCAATAAATATCTCAACCAGGTTATTCATGGAGCTTGACAAACTAATTTTCTCATTTATAAGAAAGAACAAAAGGTCAAGAAAAGTCAAAACACTCCAAAAAAAAAAAAAAGAGGAATGAATAAGTAATTGCCTTACCATATATCAAGACTCTTATGGAGCTACAGTAATTATGATGCTGTTGTGTTAGTGCAGAGGTGAGCAAATTGAATAATGAAGAACAGAATGATTAGAAATAGACCATGCCTATTTATTTATTTATTGATGTTTTCCCAGAAAACTTGATTCACAAAAGCCAGCATTGGGTCATATTTGGCCCATGGGTTGTAGTTTTCTAACCCCTGCTTAATATATCCCTTTTTTGCTTAAGCTTGGCAGTAGCCTGCCTTTCAAAAAATTTTTATTGGAGCATAGTTGACTTACAATATTGTATTAGTTTCAGGCGTACAGCAAAGTGATTCAGTTATACATACATATATATATATATATATATATATAGCAAATTGAATAATGAAGAACAGAATGATTAGAAATAGACCATGCCTATTTATTTATTTATTGATGTTTTCCCAGAAAACTTGATTCACAAAAGCCAGCATTGGGTCATATTTGGCCCATGGGTTGTAGTTTTCTAACCCCTGCTTAATATATCCCTTTTTTGCTTAAGCTTGGCAGTAGCCTGCCTTTCAAAAAATTTTTATTGGAGCATAGTTGACTTACAATATTGTGTTAGTTTCAGGCGTACAGCAAAGTGATTCAGTTATACATACATACATATATATATATATATATATCTCCACCTTTTTCTTTTTCAGATTCTTTGACCATAAAGGCCATAGTAGATTTTGCTGTGCTATACAGCAGGTTCTTTTTAGTTATCTATTTTATACATTATAGTGTGTATATGTCAATACCAACCTTCCAATTTATCCTTCCTCCCAGACAATGCATATTTAGAACTAGGCATTTGGCAGAGGTGACAAAACAGATTTATAGTGGAGATACTGTATCATAAAATGAAATTGGAAAAACTGGCTAACTACATGAAAACATAAAATTGGTTCTTTCCATTGCACCATACTAAAAATTCAGCCCCTAATGGATTGAAGACACAAATATGAAAAACAAAGTTTTAAAACTTAGAAAATACCAGGAAAGGCCCTGCTGGCTTTACATTTGAAAGGCTTTCTGAACACAAAAACTCAACCAGTAGAGAAATTATAGGTACATTTATTACATTAAAATTAAGAACTTCATTTTATTAAAAACAAGTTGAAGAGCCTGAAAAAGGAGGCTCCCACCTAGAAAGAGATATTTATATTGCACATACTTGACAAAGTACTAATAATCAGATCTAATTACTACAAATCAAGAAAAATATAAACAGCACAGTATAGAAGTAGGTAAAATATATGAATAACTATTTCACGGAATGAGAAATTCATACTGGCAGCAACTGAGAAGGCAGACAATTGCCAGTGTTAAATATAGACTAGCTGGATCCTTTATACATTGCTGGTAGCTTATATCTGTTAGTAAAACTACTGAAAAACATTGGCACTTCTATTTTAATTTCTTACCCTATAATGCAGCAATTCTAATATTAGCTGTATATTCAAGAAAAATCTTACTCATGTGCTCCAGGAGAGATAAAGAATAATATCTTCTTCTTAAGAGCAAAATTTGGAGAGGGGGAATAATTGTTTTTATCTGTGATAAATCATGCAATGCCTCTAGTAGAGAATACATCAACTATAAATAATAGCATAGATAGACATTTCTGTCCTTGTGATATTATACCTTCAAAGTTAGGGACTTTTACAGTAGATAATAGACTAGCATACACTCTTCATGTTTATTTGACTTCCTTAATATAACTATTGCAATATAAACTAATAATTTCCAAAATTCTTAAGACTGAATTTTCAACAGAAAAAAGAGCAGTTAATTTTCCCAAATAGTATACCATATGAAAATAGAACATTCAAGTTTTATAACTGGTAAATTGCAACTTATATAAAAAACATTGACAGACTGATTACTTTAAAAATGAAAGTCACTATCAATGTTGGTTTTGATTCTTTCATCTTTTATAACTAACTCAACCCTTATCCACATCTTGATCTTTGCAGTGGTTATAGTTAGTGCTGTGGATTATTAGGCCAAGGTTCAGACACAAGGAACAAAGATAAAGCAATATAAATTTCAACTTTGATCTGCTGCTGTTTCTTGTTGATAAAAACTTAGTTTCACCAAGTGGCAAATGAAATGATACCAGCCCTCTCTCCCCACAAGAAAAGCATGTGTCAGTGGGAAGAAGAAATGATAAAAGAAAGATATTAAGAAATAGATATCCAAAATATTCAAGAAATTTTGTTAACACAAGGATTCCTTTTTTTTTTTTTTTTGCATGTAAAGCTAATATTTCAAAGTATAATATAGATTGTCCAAAAAACCAACTATTTTAATCTCTTACAAATAAGTGGTTTGGTTAAAAGGGAACAGTAGAATGTTTGAAATTCTAGATTACTTTTTACTGAAAATTTAGACACTATATATTTTCTTCCTTTTCCTTCTGTATCTACAGTTAGCACAGGCAAGCGGAAAAGAGTTATAGCAAGTGTTTAAATGGATTTTGGGACTCAGTTTAAAAGTCCTAGTAGTTGGTGATGCTTAGTCCTAAAATTAAAGTTAAAAAGTATCTTTACTATGGAGAGCATTACTTCAGAGTTTGTACTTGGCCTTATATTTCTAGTTTCAGCTACCTATTGCTTCTATTTTCAATCTAGATTTAGAAAGAAAAACTAGTACTATAGGAGCTCCTGAGAAATAAGCTTTCAATTCCAGCTTAGTTTTTAATCAGTAAATGCAATATCATGCAAATCTAGGGACTTCCTTGATGACCCAATGGCTAAGACTCCGTGCTCCTGATGCCGGGGACTTGGGTTTGATCCCTGGTAAGGGAACTAGATTCCATGTGACACAAATAAAAAGATTGTGCATGCCACAACTAAGACCTGGTGCAGCCAAATAAATAAACTAAATTAAATTTTTAATAAAAGCGTGCAAATCTTAGCCTCCAGAAACCAGAAGCTGCCACTTAGTAGAATCCTAACAATTACAAGCAGTGTTTTGCAACATGAAATGAACTATTAATACAGAAACGGCAAATGCCATCTGAAAAACTGGAGTAAGATAATGTGTCACATGTTAACAAATAGGATAGAACACATTTTTCTAGTTTCCTCAAAATGAATTGGAATATGAAATAATGAGATAAAACACAGTTTGTTCAACCTTAAAAAAAACAACACAGAGGAAAAACTAAAATGACTGTGAAACCTTTGAGAGAAATAAATTTACAACAAAGAAAATGCTGGTCTGAAAATTAAACTGAAAAAAAAAATACTGGCCTGCATAGTGGACAAAAACAAGGACTTTATAAAATGTTTAAGGATTCAAAACCATGCGTAAGAGATAAAATAAATCCTCATTATTCATAGACACCATATTTGCAAATTTGGCTGTTTGCTAAAGCCTGTTGGTAACCTCCAAACCAGTGCTTAATCTGCCTTTGTCATCATTTGTAGAAATGCCAAGTGGTGAAATATTTGAGTCGCCTGAAGCTCATGTTTTCAACTGAAGTTTAACAGGTGATGCTCTGCCTTCTTGTTTCAGCTGTCATATTGTTAAAACAAAAAAAGAAAAAATATCCTTTTCATGTTCTGTTTAGTACCATGTTTTACTCAATATCACAAATCATCAGGGAAGTACAAGTGCAAACCACATCTGTTAGGATGCCTGGATGAAAATGCAAAATGGTACAGCTGTTAAGGAAACTGATACTGAGTTTCCACATTTTTGTACTTTTTGTTGGTGACTTCATTGTTTAAAATTGGCCCCCAGTATAGTGCTGCACATCTTCTGTACCCAACTGCAAGAAGGCAGTGATGTGTCTTATGGACAAAATACATGTTGTTAGATAAGTTTCATTTGGGCATGAGTTCTGGTTAATGAATTCTCCCTAACCTCGTGGAGAGTTTGTGGTTGGCCCTGTGAAGGCTCACTAAACAGAATAGTACCAAGGAGATGTTCAGATACTATTTCAATATAGCTTATACATTTTTTGTTTGAATTTCTGTTTAAGACTGAAGATATTTTAAGTAAGATATGATGTTTCTCACCTTGTCTTAGAATAGTGAAAGTGAAAGTTGCTCAGTAGTGTCCAACTCTTTGGGACCCCATGGACGAGTCCATGGAATTCTCCAGGCCAGAATACAGGAGTAGGTAGCCTTTCCCTTCTCCAGAATATCTTCCCAACCAGAGATCGAACCCAGGTCTCCCACATTGCAGGCAGATTGTTTACCAACTGAGCTACAAGCGAAGCCCAAGAATACTAGAATGGGTAGCCTATCCCTTCTCCAGGGGATCTTCCTGACCCAGGGATCAAACTGATGTCTCATGCATTACAGACAGATCCTTTACCAACTGAGCTACAAGGGAATCCCCGCCTTAGAATATGCTGACTACAAATATACATCAGAGGGCTTTCCTGGTGGCTTAGTGATAAAAAATCTGCCTGCAGTGCAATAGGCACAAGAGACAAGTTTTGATCCTGGGTCGGGAAGATCCCCTGGGGAAGGAAAAGGCTACCCACTGCAGTATTCTTCCTGGAGAATTCCATGGACAGAGGAGCCTGGCGGGCAACAGTCCATAGGGTCGCAAGAGTTGGACATGACTTAGCAACTAAACCACCACTACCACATACATCAGATGCGGTTTCACTGTGTTTTGAAAAACATGCTTTTCTATTTTGAGAGGAAAGAAATGCTGACTTTTCTATTCATTATGTTAGAATAGGCTGAACTAGCCATGAACAATATGGGCAAAAGTCAAATGGTCATGTCTACAGTATTACATTAGTTGTTGCAGTGGGACGGTTCAGATACAATTACTATTGAGTTCTGAGATACTTTGGTAGGACAGTTGAAGCTTGTGTACTATAAAAAGACTTCATGCATAACTGTACCAGATTGGTTCTGCCTTTTCAGCTTTAGTATCTGTTGGAAGAATGTGATAACAGCATTCAGTAATCTTCCTTGTAGTGCCTGGATTATATATTTGGGTTACCAGGACGACTGGATCAATACATCTAGGTCTTATTTGATGAAGCTGACAAGCAGACCTATGCCTTTGAGAGACATTTTGTAAAGTTGACCTTTAATGTGACAAAGCAAATTGTTCTTCTTTGATTTTGGAATTCACCTTGTCAGAACAAGTCAGGGCACCTCCTATTGCATTAGTCTAAGCACAAGATTCCTTTTCAAAAACAAAACTTCATTGCTAAAATTGGCCTCGATTTTAAATTCAGAAAAAAATGTCTTCAAAGGCATTTGGAAAATGTGCACAAGTACAGAAAATGTGAACTACTTGGTATCCCAGGAAGCCATCTCTCTTTGTTTAAAAATTATCTATCATTGGCTCAGCTGGGTCTTCCCTGCTGTGCACAGGCTTTCTCTAGTTGCAGTGAGTGGGGTCCAGTCTGGTTATGGTGTGCAGATTTCTCATTGTGGTGGCCTCCCTTGTTGCAGGGCATGGACTCTAGGTGTGCAGGCTTCAGCAGTTGTGGCGCACAGGTTGAATTTCCCCATGGTGTGTGGGATCTTCATGGACTAGGGATCAAACCCATGTTCCCTGCATTGGCAGGCAGATTCCTAACCACCAGATCACCAAGGCAGAGAAGGCAGTGGCACCCCACTCCAGTACTCCTGCCTGGAAAATCCCATGGATGGAGGAGCCTGGTAGGCTGCAGTCCATGGGGTCACTGAGTCAGACACGACTGAGTGACTTCACTTTCACTTTTCACTTTCATGTATTGGAGAAGGAAGTGGCAACCCGCTGGGGTCCAGCCCCAGTGGATCCAGGATGATTTGAAGGTGGAGACGGCGTCGGCATCCTCCTTGGAAAAATACATATTTAGTTACAGATATATAGAGAGATTAGAAACGGATAGTGTAGTAGGAAAATTAGTGGAGAAAAAGAGGCTGAATAACTTGGTTTGCATGGAATAGCATCCATGCTCCAGATGGGAATTTAGCCAGAAAAACGAGGAGCAAGAAAGAATGACATTGGGGAGTCAGTCTTTCCAGGAACTGATCCCATTTCTTTATTCTTCCGGTTTTCTTATATACCTTTTGTTACATATAGGGATGAATACAATCATGTGGGGGTCAGCAGTCCTGACCTTTATCAAAATCAGGTGCTTTACATAAAGAAAGGTTTTAGGGGTTTTACATCATCTTCAAGCCATTTCTGACTGCTGACATTTACAACATTTCTTTCTGATAACCAAAAAACTTACTTTTTCCAAGGGTGTTTTTTCTTAAACCAGGCACTACCCTCCAAATCAAGTTGCATTCCTATAGGGTGAGGGTGTAGTGAGTTATAATCAAGAAAGGAATTTATTTAACCCAAGGTTAACATGATTAATCTTAAAGGTTAATACTTATTTCTCCTATATGCTAGTTATATTTATTATAAGGGCAGGGAATATGGAGATTTAGCAGCAAACATCAGCCCAACAGATAAAAATCCTTTCACCAATGTTCCTCAGAAGATCTACTTAGTCTTAAGATAGCGATAAAGTTACATTTTCACATAGCAAGGACACAGTGATTTATAACAAAGTACAGTGATCTATAACAAAAGAGAAAATTTGTTAACTCAAAAAGTCTAATATTGCTAACATCAAAAACTACTATATTTTCTTTTCTATATTCCAAATACATTGATTAATATATTCCCAGGTGCCTAAGGATATGAAGGCCTGGCGGCAATCGTTGACTCAATAATGAGAAAAGCCCTATGCTAATTAAGACTTTCAAAATCCTCCAAAACTCTCTGTGCTGTTTATGGTTGAGAGGTTGTCACACAAGCTAGTCTGTCAGCAGAGAGGTTTGACCTGTAACATCCTTGTCCCACCCAGAGCAGGGAATTAGCAACAATTATTGACACAACAAATGAAAAAACCCTTCACCAATATAATTCCTAACCAACTCACTATACTAATAATTTCTAACTTCCCCAAAGAATTTGCGTTTAGTAAGTCAAAAACATCTTGTGCCTCTCATGGTTGGAGGGCTGTTGTGGCCGGAGGAACCTATACAGGCAGGCTAGATAACCTTCAGAGGAGTCCTGTAAGTTGAAACACTCTTGTCACGCCCAGGAATTTTTATTACCTTGGAGCTGCACGTTTACTCCTTCTCCGAGAGAAATGGTTATGGAGGAGAGCCCCCTGTAAAGTACTCTTGTTTTGGGGTAGATGCTCGGGAACAGGGGGTTTCCTGAGGCTTGATCACACCTTTGCATATGCCAAGCTTCCTTCCTCATGACCTTTGCCATGGGCGGAGTTCCTCATGCTAGCTCCCAGCAGCAACCCACTCCAGTGTTCTTGCCTGGAGAATGCCAGAGATGGCAGAGCCCAATGGGCTGCCATCTGTGAGGTCGCACAGAGTCGAACACGACTGAAGCGACTTAGCAGCAACAGCAGCAGCAGCAGCAGATCACCAAGGAAGTCCTGCCATCTTTTTCTTAAAAGATCACTCCACCATGAAATTCACAGACATGCATCAGCTTGTGAGAATTTGTTGCTGCTTAAAGGTGAGAGTAGAGAGATGAAGATTAGCTATGTTACACATACAGTAATCTAAGGGTGATGCCTAGATGGGTCTTGAGAACGGCTTATTAACTCAGCAAATGTGAACTCTAGAAAAGAGCTCAAAAAAAAAATTCAAAGCTTTATTTCTTCACACATTCATAATTCTTCTCCACTAGTAGAATGAAATTAATTGTATCTATAGGCACATAGACTCATAGAATAAAGGGGACAACCAAGGATGAGATGGTTGGATAGCATCATTGACTCACTGGACATGAGTTTGAGCAAGCTCCAGGAGATAGTGAAGAACAGGGAAGCCTGGTGTGCTGCAGTTCATGGGGTTTCAAAGAGTTGGACATGACTGAGCAACTGAACAATAACAATAGAAATAATTTAGCCCAGGTTTTCATTTTAGAGACAGGAACTTAAGCTTGTTTGAAAGAAAATGAAAACCTTACAAAGGTTTAAACATTTAAATTGTTCTTATTCTTGTTATTTTATTTAAGAAATTTAATCAAAGAAATAATGACATAATGTAAAAGTCAAGTAGTATAGGATTATAATATTAAAAATGTCCATGTACCAACCCTCTGATAATATTGTTAGTATAATAATGATAATAATAATGTGTAAATATTGTTGACAAATGAACTATATTGCATCAGTGATAACATTTGCCATGATGTATAGTTTTTTTCTTGGAGATAATTTTTTTTTGTCTATTGGCCTAGTTTTTGACTGAAAATGTAAAAAACTCTTCTCAGTGTAATTAAACACATGGAGAGAAAGTTTGCTTCAGAAGCAGAGTTTTTGTGACCTTGTCTGCTTGATAATCTCTTTATTCTTCCCATACTTGTAATTGATTGTTGAGTTACATAGAATTCCAGGTTAAAAACTTGTACTTCTTAATCCGGAGCATTGATGCAATTACGTTTATCTTCTAAGTTTCTGATAGAAAAATCTCATGACTTTCTGGCTCTCAATCCTTTGTGTATACTTTTTTCTTCTGAAGACATGTGGGGCCTTTTAATATCTATGTTATTCTGAAATTTGGTTATTTTTTTCAGATAAAAATTAGTTTGTAGAGTTACACATGTGCATGAGTATGTGTGATGAGAATTTTTAAGATTTATTATCTTAACCTTCAAGTACACATTACAGGATTGTTAACATTGTCATTATGCTGTATGATAGATCCTGAGAAATTATTCATCTTACATCTGGGAGTCTGTACCTTTTGACCACTTATATCCATACCCTCACTTGTGGCATGCAATAATCTATTTTTTATGAGTTAGTTTTTTAGGTTCCATGTTTAAGTGAGATTACAAATTACTTGTCTTTCTCTGAATTATCTCATTTAGTGTAATACCCTTCAGATTCATTCATATTGACACAAATGACAGGATTTCCTTCATCTCTAATGTCTGAATAATATTCCATTGTGTGTGTATGTCTTTTATCAGTTATCACCTATGGACACTGAAGTTGTTTTCATATCTTCAGTTCAGTTCAGTCACTCAGTCATGTCTGACTCTTTGTGACCCCATGAATCACAGCACGCCAGGCCTCCCTGTCCCTCACCAACTCCCGGAGTTCACTCAAACTCATGTCCATCGAGTCCGTGATGCCATCCAACCATGTCATCCTCTGTCATCCCCTTTTCCTCCAGCCCCCAATCCCTCCAGCATCAGAGTCTTTTCCAATGAGTCAACTCTTTGCATGAGGTGGCCAAAGTACTGGAGTTTCAGCTTTAGCATCATTCCTTCCAAAGAAATCCCAGGACTGATCTCCTTCAGAATGGACCGGTTGGATCTCTTGCATTTCATGTCTTGGATATTATAAATAATATTATCTGGGGAATATAAATATCTATTAGGGGTAGTATTTTTGTTTCCTTTGAACAAATACACAGAAGTGGGATTGCTAGATCATAAAATAGTTACATTTTTACCATTTCAAGGGATATCCATATTATTCTCCATAGTGGCTACAACAATTTATATGAAGGATGGCTTTTCCAGAAAATAATTCTTGGTAGAATTGCTTTCCTTTAATATTGAGCATATCTTCCCACCCTCTCCTGGCCTGCAAAGTCACCACTGAGAAACCAGTGATCATCTTACAGGGGGCCACCTTGCATGTGGCAAGTCAGTTTTCTCTTGCTGCTTTCAAAATTCTTTGTTTTTGACTGTATAATTATAATATGTCTCAGTGTAGAATTTTCTACACTGTTTCAACCTATTTATGGTCTTTAGAGCTTCGTGATTCTAAGTGTCTGTTTCTCTCTCCAAGTTTAGACTGTGTTTTTAAGTAGGTTTACTGGGTGCGCTTCCTGGTTGGGCAGTAATGCTGACTATGATCTCTGGCAAGGTGGTACCAATGATTGATTTCCACAGTTGGCTAGGGCTGTGGGCCATGCTTCACTTTTGCTCTTGGGTGGGTGGAGCCTTAGGCTGTGCTCCCTGCCTGCACATTTCCACAGACTGGACTCCATGAGCTGGCAGGGTTAAATGGACAGATGGATTATCAGCCTGTGCCCCAAAATTGATTGAGGCTATGGATGGAGCTTTGCAATCAGGCCATTGGTTGTGTTCTGCCTTTGGTTGAGGTCACTGGTCTGGCTCTCTGGTTGGGGAAGGCCTTAGAATGAACCTCACAGTTGAGTGAGTCCAGGGACTATGTTTAACAGTCAGCCAGGGCTGTATGCTAGGCTCCCCTGCTTGGTGGGATTGTAGGCTGGGTTCTGCCTCTGGGTGGTACTGTTGGCACTATGTGCTCAGAGTGAAAACACAGAGAAGACCCCCAGTGGACAAGAAATAGAAGTGAGAAAGGATCCTATATTGTAAGCCTTGGAGATCTTGGTAGTTTATTGTCATGTAACTTAAAGCTGAGTGATGCAGTATTTATTTTTATTGTCTAGATTAAGTCTGGAAGTATGACTCTTTTTTATCATCATTACTTTTAGTTCATTTTTAAAAGTAGAAGCTAAACAAATTTTTTTGGTTGAATTAACACTTTGAGTATATAATTTTATTTTATTTATTTTATTTTTTACTTAATACTTTATTCTGTTTTACAGTACTGTATTGGTTTTGCCATATACTGACATGAATCAGCCACAGGTGTACACGATCTCCCAATGCCAAAACCCCCTCCCACCTCCCTTCCTCCCCATCTACCCGGATCATCCCTTACACCAGCCCCAGCATCCTGTATCCTGTCTTGAACATAAACTACCACTTCATTTCTTATATGATTGTATACAGGTTTCACTGCCATTCTCCCAGATCATCCCACCCTTTCCCTCTCCCTCAGAGGCCAAAAGTCCGTTCTATACCGCTGTGTCTCTTATATTGTCTCACTTACAGGGTCATCATTACTATCTTCTAAATTCCATATATATGTGTCAGTATACTGTATTGGTGTTTTTCTTTCTGGCTTACTTCACTCTGTATAATCGGCTCCAGTTTCATCCATCTCATTAGAACTGCGTCAAACTTATTCTTTTTGAGGGCTGAGTAATACTCCATTGTGTATATGTACCAAAGCTTTCTTATCCATTCATCTGCTGATGGACATCTGGGTTGTTTCCATGTCCTGGCAATTATAAACATTGCTGCAATGAACATTGGGGTACACGTGTCTCTTTCAATTCGAGTTTCCTCAGTGTGTATGCCCAGCAGTGGGATTGCTGGGTCGTAAGGCAGCTCTATTTGCAATTCTTTCAGGAATCTCCACACTGTTTTCCATAATGGCTGTACTAGTTTGCATTCCCACCAACAGTGTAAGAGGGTTCCCTTTTCTCCACATCCTCTCCAGCATTTATTGCTTGTAGATTTTTGGATCGCAGCCATTCTGACTGGTGTGAAGTGGTACCTCATTGTGGTCTTGATTTGCATTTCTCTGATAATGAGTGATGTTGAGCATCTTTTCATGTGTTTGTTAGCCATCCGTATGTCTTCTTTGGAGAAATGCCTGTTTAGATCTTTGGCCCATTTTTTGATTGGATCATTTGTTTTTCTGGAGTTGAGGTGCATAAGTTGCTTGTATATCTTTGAGATTAGTTGTTTGTCAGTTGCTTCATTTGCTATTGTTTTCTCCCATTCAGAAGGCTGTCTTTTCACCTTACTTATAGTTTCCTTTGTTGTGCAGAAGCTTTTGATTTTAATTAGGTCCCATTTGTTTATTTTTGCTTTTATTTCCAGTATACTGGGAGGTGGATCATAGAGGATCCTGCTGTGATATATGTCCGAAAGTGTTTTGCCTATGTTCTCCTCAAGGAGTTTTATAGTTTCTGGTCTTACGTTTAGATCTTTAATCCATTTTGAGTTTATTTTTGTGTGTGGTGTTAGAAAGTGGTCTAGTTCCATTCTTTTGCAAATGGTTGACCAGCTTTTCCAGCACCACCTGTTAAAGAGACTGTCTTTACTCCATTGTATGTTCTTGCCTCCTTTGTCGAAGATAAGGTGTCCATATGTGTGTGGGTTTATCTCATGGCTTTCTATCTTGTTCCATTGGTCTATATTTCTGTCTTTGTGCCAGTACCATACTGTCTTAATGACTGTGGCTTTGTAGTAGAGCCTGAAGTCAGGCAGGTTGATTCCTCCCGTACCATTCTTCTTTCTCAATATTGCCCTTGCTATTCGCGGTTTTTTGTATTTCCATACAAATCTTGAGATAATTTGTTCTAGTTCTGTGAAAAATACTGTTGGTAGCTTGATGGGGATTGCATTGAATCTGTAAATTGCTTTGGGTAGTATGCTCATTTTCACTATATTGACTCTTCCGATCCATGAACATGGAATATTTCTCCATCTATTAGTGTCCTCTTTGATTTCTTTCATCAGTGTTTTATAGTTTTCGATATATAGGTCCTTAGTTTCTTTAGGTAGGTGTACTCCGAGGTACTTTATTCTTTTCGTTGCAATGGTGAACGGAATTGTTTCCTTAATTTCTTTTTCTATTTTCTCATTATTAGTGTATAGGAATGCAAGGGATTTCTGAGTGTTTATTTTATATCCTGCCACTTTACTATATTCATTGATTAGCTCTAGTAGTTTTCTGGTCGAGTCTTTAGGATTTTCTATGTAGAGGATCATGTCATCTGCAAACAGTGAAAGTTTTACTTCTTCTTTTCCAATTTGGATTCCTTTTATTTCTTTTTCTGCTCTGATTGCTGTGGCCAAAACTTCCAGAACTATATTGAATAGTAGTGGTGAAAGTGGGCACCCTTGTCTTGTTCCTGACTTTAGGGGAAATGCTTTCAGTTTTTCACCATTGAGGATAATGTTTGCTGTGGGTTTGTCATATATAGCTTTTATTATGTTGAGGTACGTTCCTTCTATTCCTGCTTTCTGGAGAGTTTTTATCATAAATGGATGTTGGATTTTGTCAAAGGCCTTCTCTGCATCTATTGAGATAATCATATGACCTTTATTTTTCAATTTATTAATGTGGTGAATTACGTTGATTGATTTGCGGATATTGAAGAATCCTTGCATCCCTGGGATAAAGCCCACTTGGTCGTGGTGTATGATCTTTTTAATGTGTTGTTGGATTCTGATTGCTAGGATTTTGTTCAGAATTTTTGCATCTATGTTCATCAGTGATATCGGCCTATAGTTTTCTTTTTTTGTGGCATCCTTGTCAGGTTTTGGTATTAGGGTGATGGTGGCCTCATAGAATGAGTTTGGTAGTTTTCCTTCCTCTGCAATTTTCTGGAATAGTTTCAGTAAGATAGGTGTTAGCTCTTCTCGAAATTTTTGGTAGAATTCAGCTGTGAAGCCGTCTGGACCTGGGCTTTTGTTTGCTGGAAGATTTCTGATTACAGTTTCAATTTCCATGCTTGTGATGGGTCTGTTAAGATTTTCTATTTCTTCCTGGTTCAGTTTTGGAAAGTTGTACTTTTCTAAGAATTTGTCCATTTCTTCCAAGTTGTCCCTTTTGTTGGCATATAGTTGCTGATAGTAGTCTCTTATGATTCTTTGTATTTCTGTGTTGTCTGTCATGATCTCTCCATTTGCATTTCTAAGTTTGTTGATTTGATTTTTTTCTCTTTGTTTCTTGATGAGTCTGGCTAATGGTTTGTCAATTTTATTTATCCTTTCAAAGAACCAGCTTTTTGCTTTGTTGATTTTTGCTATGGTCTCTTTTGTTTCTTTTGCATCTATTTCTGCCCTAATTTTAAAGATTTCTTTCCTTCTACTAACTCTGGGGTTCTCTATTTCCTCCTTTTCTAGTTGCTTTAGGTGTAGAATTAGGTTATTTATTTGACTTTTTTCTTGTGTCTTGAGGTATGCCTGTATTGCTATGAACGTTCCTCTTAGCACTGCTTTTATAGTGTCCCACAGGTTTTGTGTAGTTGTGTTTTCATTTTCATTCATTTCTATGCGTATTTTGATTTCTTTTTTGATTTCTTCTGTGATTTGTTGATTATTCAGAAGGGTGTTGTTCAGCCTCCAAATGTTGGATTTTTTAATAGCTTTTCTCCTGTAGTTGAGATCTAACCTTAGTGAATTATGGTCAGAGAAGATGCTTGGAATAATTTCAATTTTTTTGAATTTATCAAGGTTAGCTTTATGGCCCAGGATAGACTTGGTTCTAAATAAGAGAAAACTGTCTCAAATTGGCCTAAACTGCGTGGTGCGTTCACTGGTTCACATATCAGGAAAGTACAGAAGTGAAAGAGTTTTTGAGTCTGGTTTGACAAAGGAGCTCAATCAGTTCATTGAGGGTCAAGTTCATGTCTACCTCTCTAGTCTGTCTTTGAAAACATCAGCTTTATTTGCTTTTCCCATCACTCCATGGGAAACAGATCGAGAAACAGTGTCAGACTTTATTTTTTTGGGCTCCAAAATCACTGCAGATGATAACTGCAGCCATGAAATTAAAAGACGCTTACTTCTTGGAAGAAAAGTTATGACCAACCTAGATAGCATATTCAAAAGCAGAGACATTACTTTGCCGACTAAGGTCCTTCTAGTCAAGGCTATGGTTTTTCCTGTGGTCATGTATGGATGTGAGAGTTGGACTGTGAAGAAGGCTGAGTGCTGCTGAATTGATGCTTTTGAACTGTGGTGTTGGAGAAGACTCTTGAGAGTCCCTTGGACTGCAAGGAGATCCAACCAGTCCATTCTGTAGGAGATCAGCCCTGGGATTTCTTTTGAAGGAATGATGCTAAAGCTGAAACTCCAGTACTTTTGCCTCATGTGAAGAGCTGACTCATTGAAAAAGACTTTGATGCTGGGAGAAATTGGGGGCAGGAGAAGAAGGGGATGACCAAAGATGAGATGGCTGGATGGTATCACTGACTCAATGAACGTGAGTCTGAGTGAACTCCGGGAGTTGGTGATGGACAGGGAGGCCTGGTGTACTGTGATTCATTGGGTCGCAAGAGTCAGACACAACTGAGCGACTGAACTGAACTGAATTTAGGTAATGATAATGGTGTTAATGATTCCCAGGGATACATGCTTTCTTGTCAGTGCTAGGAAAAGAGAAGGGCCCCTCTAGAAGTTCTCTCACAGAGTGGCTTAGAATCTTCCTTAGAATCCACAGTAAACTTCTGGCATGTTAGTAACAGGAAGTGAGTCACTCATCCATTTCTGAGCTAATAACTGTAACCTATTCACCCCAGCCTCAGATACAGATTGAACATTTTGAACCATGTATGGAAGTTAAACCTTTCCTAAAACACAAGGGGAGGGGAATTTGCCCAGTAGTTAGATTTGCCAGACAAAATTACAATGAACACTGTGGATTAGCACTGCTTTTTCCTCAATTCCTGTACATGAGTGTATGATAATTGTGCCAGAAGACTTGTGTTTCTAATTATTTGTTATATATTTGTGTGCATTTAGCATATCCCAAGAGAAGTGGTAACTGAGAAGTTATGATCTGGCAAATACACAGCCTGTTTTCCATTGCCATTAGTTTCATCCAGCCCAGTTTTGCAAATAGTCATCCTACCAGCTCTTTACTGCATTTAACATGGTCATATGTGCCAAATCTTTGATGTCTTTCCAGATTTTATGCTCTTATATTCTTGTTCTCTGTCTCTGGCATGTAGATACAGCTATATAATTTATATCTATACATGTATATGTTTATGTGTTTGCTTATACTGGGTTAAACTTAGTATGACTTTTTAAAAAGAAGTGCTAACTTGATCTTGAAAATATATTCAGGTTTAGAAAGATTAATTTGATAGCATATGTGATTTATAGAAAAGTAGTTGGTTTTACATATAAGATCAAAATGAATAATCTTCATTTTAATTTTAATGTAACATTCTTGATTTTATCTTCCATTGAGTATAGCAACAGTAATATAAATATTGAGCTTATTTTAGTAGTATTTTCTAGTAAGTCTTAATGGGTGTTTGAAGCATAATACCAATTTGACCATGAAAATCCTTTTAAAAGCTTAATTCTTTTTCCTCCTTATTTATTTAAGTCTCAGAGATGGTCTAAAGATTTTGCTGAGTTACCATTTCATTTGAATAACTTATAATTAATATGATTTTTCTGGTTGTGCTAGATGACTGATCATTTATTTCATGTTTGGTTGTTTTCTATTTGAAAATAGAATTTTAATGGGCCTTGAATCAATTAGAATACACTTGACAATCATTGCAGATTAACTATATGTGGAAGTCTAAACCTTTTTTGTTTTGATAAATGTGCACTGATATACTGAGAACTGCTGAGATTATTATTAAAATGAGGGAAAACATTTTAATGAAAAATTTCCTACTTTGTTATATAAAGTAGGCCCTTCAAGCACCTTAGATTTTGAAAACTTCCTGTTTGATAACAGCAGAAAAAGTATAAATCAGTAGTTTTCTAGTGAAAATGCCTATGTACTATTTAAAGTAAATCAATCTGTAATGAATATTTGCATTTTAAATAACATGTATTTTTTGGTAAAGGAGTTGCACTTTATTTTCTAATCACAGTTCTGTGAACTTCCTCAGTTGGCTTCTTTCCTCTTTTCAACTCTTTCTTATTTCACAGTGAATCCATCAGAAAGATGCCCAGGGGAAATCAAAGATACTGAAACTCTGCTATAGAGCTCAGTAGCAAAGAGGAAGAATAACACTTCTAGAGCTTGGCTATAGATGAAGTTTTTGAGGGATGCAGTCATATATTTTTTGGTATTAATCGGGACCAAGCCAGGGTGGCTAAATGGAGACATTTGTCTATAGTGGGAATAAGGGACTTGCTCTGTTGTCTAAAATCTTTTATTAGTTTTATCCCAGGAAGAGAGAGAGGAGAGAGTGCATATACCTTAAAGGTATATAGGAATAGGAAACACAAGTACTTTTAATCATGAGAACCCAATTTTAATCCCTGTTGTGCCTCTGAGTAGTCCTGCAATGTCTGGGCAAATTATCTCACTAATTAAAGATCCAGCTTCACCAATGGGACAAATATTTATTTCACTGAGTAGTGGGGAAAAGTGAAAGTCTCACAGTTGTGTCTGACTCTTTGTGACCCCATGGACTACTGTAGCCCACCAGGCTCCTCTACCCATGGAATTCTCCAGGCAAGAATACTGGAGTGGGTTGCTATTCCTTTCTCCAGGTAATCTTCCCAACCCTGTGATCGAACCCAGATCTCCTGCGTTGTTGACAGATTCTTTACCATCTGAGCCACCAGGGAAGCTCAGTAGTGAGAAGAAAAATGTTAAATGAGTTGTGTTCAGTCACTTGGGCATGTCCAACTCTTTGAGACCCCATGGACCATAGCCTGCCAGGCTCCTCTGTCCATGGGATTTTCCAGGCAAGGATACCAAAGTGGGTTGTCATTTCCTCCTCCTGGGGATCTTCCTGACCCAGAGATCAAATCAGTATCTCCTGCGTCTCCTGCATTGCAGGCAGATTCTTCACCCCTGAGCCACCAGGGAAGCTGTTAAATGAGTTAATGTTGCATAAATGATCAGGCACCATGGTTACCACATGGTAGGGGTTGGGAGAGTACCTGGGTCCTTTGCCTGTCTTCCTTCTTTATTCATTCTTTCTCTCCTCTCTTTCTCCCACAGAAAAAAAGTGAGAGGTGTTAGAAGTTTCGATAACCACTTTTGAAAAAACTTTTATATTTGGAACGTAATTGATTAACAATGTTGTTAGCTTCAGATATTTAACGGAGTGATTCAATAGTACACATACATGTATCTATTCTTTTGAAATTCTTTTCCCATTTAGAAATGTAACCACTTATGGTTTAGTTGAGGACTGGCTTGCAGTGGAACAACTCTTCCTAAAATGCACAGGGAAGCATGGAAAATGTCTAATTTTTTACACACTAGGCTTTGCACATTACAAAAACAGTTTTAAGAATTAGCCAAATTATTATTCACAAACCCTAACATGCTGTATAAGAAAAAAGCACTTTGGAGTCAGAGACATCTGAATTCATACATTGCTAGAGTCATGGTAAAACTCTTTTATCTTCTCTGTTCTGATTTCCTCTTCTTTAAATTAGAGTAAAAGATAAGTGTGAGACGGTATGTGTGAATTTAGGCAGCAGAGATTTAGCACAAAGTAGGCTGTCAGTAGATTTTGCTTCTTGGGGCCCCATCATATCAAATAAAATGGAGCTGGTTGAACTGTGTCAAATATTAATCCAGTAACTGTCAGTTGAAAGAATTAAAAAGTTTGTCTGCATGCAGGTCCTGCATGGCATAGCCCTGAGTTACAGCTGTCACTGATAATTGCTTAACAGCTCAGTTAGCATGGCAGCAAGTTGTTGCTTTCAGACAGCTTGTATATTTGGGAAGAGACTTCAAATCATTGCAGAGAATGTACCTGAATTTCAATTAATTCTGAAAAGGAGTCTCAAGTACTTTGGTGACCTTGGGTTTAAACGTTTATTCAAATTATTTGATGTAACCTCTCTTTTTAAAAAAAGTTTATATGGAATGTAATGAATTATTTTGACAGTCAAAACTCAGTGGCAATTGTATTATATGTTCCATCAGTCAGGAGAGCAATAAGAGTTTATTACTGCACTTAAAATATCTAATGCTAGACATAACCACTAAATTAGCTTCAAATGTTTTAAATTCAGACTGTATGAAATATGACTGGCCATGCTTAAAAAACTTAGCGGCTGCCAGCAACTGATATATAAACTTAACAGTGGGAACCAAGTTTGGGGATTATAGGTGAGGTGGTTAAAATATGCATTTAGAAAGGATAGCAGCAATGGCTGTGAAATTAGCTTTGGCCATGATGTGGCTTGTCGCAGGACTTAATATCTCCCTCTCCTTCCAGCAGCTACATTTTCAGGATCTCTCATGAGTAATTATATTTTGGAGGATAAATGTGTGGCAAAGATCACAGTTCCTTTAAACTTTACATGGTTATTCCCATAAATTTACTGTTTGCAGTTTCCAAGATGTAAGTTTGCGTCTTTCAATTAAGGCATACTCTCAGTTCTGCCCTGAGAGGACCTGCATTCAGGAGTCAGAATCTAGGGGAATGGAATGAAATTTTTCATCTATCTGCTTCTGCTCATTAAAGTACAGAGCAAAGATTTTCGAACTGTAGGTGATCAGCATCACCTTGCTGAGACAGATTGCTGTACCCCTGTCTCCAGGGACTGGGATGGAGCTTGGGAATTGGTCTTTCTGTAAAGTTTCCAGGTGAGACTAAGGCTGCTAGAAGCCTGCTGGTAGAGGGAAGTGTTTGGGGGGATTACTTTATGTTACAAATAATAGAACACCTGGCTGAGGTTGGTTTAACAATAGGAATAATTATCTCCCATGGATAGAAATCCAGAAATAGAAAGTCCCAGAGTTTGTTCAGTGGCACAAACGCCGGGAGTCCACCCCTTTACGTCTTCTGTGACACCCTCATTGTGCTGGTTATGGCTTCCTCGCTGGGCATCATTTCCACCCAGCCCTGGTGGCTTTGGCACCTCCAAACATTAAGTACCAACACAACAGCATCTGGGGCAGAACAGAGAGGGATAGAAGATTCTTTTAGTATCTAAGGTAGGAACACTAGGCCCAAAAGGAAGAAGAGGAAGGACTGAAATAGTGGCTGATAAGTAACTAACAATCACTGGAGGTAAACTTGCAAGATGTTAGGAAAAGTTCCTGTAGCTTTGTTTTCCACAAGATATTTGAAATGACCCAAAACCATCGGCCGCTTATATCATTCTGGTGACTCTCTCCTTCCTTGCCTTTCTTTTTCATTTTCCATTCCTCTGAATTCTTCCTATAATATACTGCTTGTTCCATTATCTGTTAATGATATTTCCATCTAACTTCCTCCTCCTTATACAGTGTGTGTGTGTGTGTGTGTGCGCGCGTGTGCACGCACTACATCTCTTAGGCATGTCCAACTCTTTGCAGCCCATGGACTGCAGCCCCCAGGCTCCTCTGTCCCTGGGATTCTCCAGGCAAGAATAGCGGAGTAGGTTGCCATTTCCTTTGCCAGGGAATCTTCTGACCTGAGGATTGAACCCACGTCTTGTGCATTGGCAAGCTGATTCTTTACCACCTAGAAAACTAAAATTATATTTTGGGCCCTAAATGATTTCATCCGAAATTTGAGAGTCACATGCCTTTCTTTGCTTTTCAACTGAGGATTGAACCCACGTCTTGTGCATTGGCAAGCTGATTCTTTACCACCTAGAAAACTAAAATTATATTTTGGGCCCTAAATGATTTCATCCGAAATTTGAGAGTCACATGCCTTTTCTTTGCTTTTCATAGAGCAATGCTGGATTTTTTTTAGTCCCTCATGCCATTCTAAATTTCCCACATTTACCCTTTTTGGAAAGGAGCTTTTGAACAAGAAAAATTTGCTTTGCCTTGAAGAGTTCCTCTCAAAAGCTGGAAAAACCCTATAACCTGTCAGGTTTGATGTTGAGACTTTAAAGGGGGAACAGTGACGATATTTACCCTCCTATGATGGACTGCATCCCCAGGTCTACTCTTTCTAGAATCTTCCACATTTCCATAAGAGGTAATTCCACCCTTAAATTTGTCAAGGACAGTGGTTGAGAGTTATTCTTGATTTCAGAGATCATCTTCAGCACAGCTTGGCAGCTTTAACTTTAGAATATGGCCCTAATGTGACTACTTCTCACACTTGCATAGCTACAAAGCTGGCACAAACCAGCATCCTCAGATCTAGCTTCTCTCTCATCTGGATGTTCCCCTGTTCCCCACCTTGATCTTCTTAAATTTATTACCAACACAGGAGCCAGAACATTTCTATTAAAATGTAAATAAGATCATGTCACTATGCTGTGTAGAACACTTCAGAGGCTTCTTGTCTCATTACAATTGAGAGTCAAAGTTTACACACTGGCCTGCAACATTCCTTAATGACCTGTTCCCCTCCCCACCTTGCTGCCCTTGGAACATGCCAGTTATACCCTCACTTTGGAATATTTGCCTATTTTGTTCCCTATCATGGTCTATTTCTTCCTCAAATATCACCATCTCAGTGATTCCATCACTTAGTTTAAAATTACATCACTGGCCTTTGTTATAATTTCCCCTCACCTCTCTGTCCACTTTTTCTTTAAAGCTCTTATGACCACCTGTTACGCTTTATCTTTTCCTTATTTATTGTTTCTCTCTTTACTATTTTAGTTTTTAAAACTTCCTCCACTAGAATGTGACCTGTTAGTCAGATAATGTGAGAGTAGCGATGTTTGTTATATAATTGTTCTATCATCAGAACTGAGAAAACCTAACACATAAACATGAAATGATATTTGAATGAATGAATGATTATATGGTAATTAAAATTTAATGGCATGATAAATATCAAATATATATCAAGGAAAAATAGTATAATGAACCCCTTGTACCAATCACTCAGCTTCAACAATTATCATCATTCTGCCATTCTTATATCACTTAGTCTGTTTATCCCTTGTTTGATAATTCAGTAGGGACTCAGTTTTTTGGGGGGGTAAAATTACACATATTGAAATGCATAAATCTATATAATTTTTGACAAATATATACACCTACGTATAACAGGGAGGCCTGGCGTGCTGCGATTCATGGGATCGCAAAGAATCGGACACGACTGAGCAACTGAACTGAACTGATACTACATGTTTATTGTGACATGAAATGCTTCATCTGCCCAGTGAGTTAGCTCATGAACCTTCTAAGGCACACTGCTCTCGTCACTCTTCCTGCCCTCCTAACCCAGGCAGTGATTGTTCTCTCTTTTTCATCTTAACCTAGTTTCATCTGTTCTAGAACTTCATGTCTAGATTGACTTGTATGTTAAAAGTCAGAATCCAAGTGAAAGTTGCTCAGTCATGTCCAACTCTCTGAGACCCCATGGACTGTACAGTCCATGGAACTCTCCAGGCCAGAATCATGGAATGCGTAGCTGTTCCCTTCTCCAGGGGATCTTCTCAACCCAGAGACTGAACCCAAGTCTCCCACATTGTAGACAAATTCTTTAGCAGCTGAGCCACCAGGGTATGTAAGGGATCCTTCTTTATTACTATTATTTTTTGCTTTCACACAGAACGTGTCTTTAAGAATCATTGATGTTTTTGCATGTATTAATACAAACTGGTTCCTCTCCATGTTGTTGTGTTCCATTATATGCATATATGGCAGCTTGTCATTTCATTCTCTCAATAACTGACATTTGCCACTGTTTTATGTGGTCATCTAGCTGAATGTTTTATGTGCGATTGAAATGAGTTTGGTTTTGGCTGTGGTTCAAAATCTGTATATATTCTTCTGTAAGTCTTTCTATTTTTTTTGGACATATGTTCTCACTTCTCTTAGATAAATGCTTAAGAATGGAGCTGCTTGGGTAAAGTGTTGGTGTATGTTTATTTGTATAACAAATGCTAAGCATATCTACAAAACAGCTGTACTGCTTTTTAGTTTCATTAGTGATGGTTTATGGGTTTAATTTACATTTCCCTGATGGTAAATGATATTAAGTATTTTTGGAATTCTCAAAAAGAATTTTTTATGATATTCTGAATATAAGACTGTGGTCAGCTACATGTTTTGTGAATATTTTCTTCCAGTCTGTAATTTGCTATTGATTTTCTCAGTGACATCTCTTGAACAGCAATTTGTATTTTGAGAAGGTCTAATTTTTTCATTTTAAGTCTGCAAAATTTATTTGTATGTTTTCTTTTAAAAGTGTTATAGTTTTATCTTTTAGGATCCTGCTTCATTCAGAGTAATTTTTGTATATGGTAAGTAGAGGTAGAGGTTACTTACTCATCCTTCCATTTGAATCCAGTCCAGTGGTCTCAGTTATTGTTGCTTAGTCACTAAGTCTCGTCTGACTCTTTGGCAACCCCAAGGACTGTAGGCTGCCAGGCTCCTTTGTCAGTTGTCTCAGTACTGTTGGTTGAAAACAACAGCTCACTCAATAGCTTTCACATCTTTGTCAATTATCGATTAACTGTGTAAATATGAGTCTATTTCTAGACTCTATCATGTTCCAACTTTGTATTTATCTATATTCCAAGCTCTAACTGATTACTGTAGCTTAATAGTAAATCTTACAGTCAACATATATTTTATAACTTTGTTTTTTCTTTTGCAAGATTGTTCTGTATATTCTAGGTCTATATGAATTTTAGAACTAGATGATCAATTCTTGTAAAAATACTGTACTGGGATGATGATTGGTGTGGTGTTATGGCTCAGCATGTGGTCTATTTAGCTGAATGTTTGCATGCTTTTGGAAAGAAAGATAGCCTACAGTTTAAGGTATATTATCTATAAATGTCAGTAAGATCAAGTTGGTTGATAGCTTAATAGTTCTGTCAGCTGCTGAGAAGGAATACAAGACTATCCAACAGTAATGTTAAATTTATTTAATCTTTTAATTTTGATAGCTTTTGCTTCATGTAATTTGAAGCTTTATAGTTAGGTGTGTACACATTACACATGTTTTATCTTCATGATGTATTAATTCTTTTTCAAGATTAAGTCTTTTATTTTTGATACTACTTGTCTTGATGTCTGCTTTGTCTAATGTTAATATGAAGTGAAGTGAAGTCACTCAGTTGTGTCCAACTCTTTGCGACCCCATGGACTGTAAACTACCAGGCTCCTTGGTCCATGGGATTTTCCAGGCATGAATACTGGAGTGGGTTGCCATTTCCTTCTCCAGGGGATCTTCCTGACCCAGGGATTGAACCCAGGTCTCCCATATTGCAGGCAGATGATTTACTATCTGAGCTACCAGGGATGTTAATATAGCCAGTAATAAAATCTTTTTCATGATAAATATTTGTATTTCATCCCTTTCATTTGTATTAAAGTACATCTTTTAAAGATGTACTGTAGGGCCTGGTTTTTTTTTAGTCTGATAATTTATTTGGTGAAAAGTTTGGCTTATTTAAAATTGATACAATTGTTGATATGATTGGATTTGAATCCATTATTTTATTAACTGTTTCCTTTTTGTTCCTTTGCTTCCTTTGTCCTATTTTCTTTAGGGCAAAACAAAATTTAAATTTTAAATTGGAGTCTGATTGGTTTACAATATTGTGTTCAGTTCTGCCATACAACAATGTGAATCAGCTGTGAAAGTCCTGTCCAACCTTTGCAACCCCATGGACTGTAGCCTGCTAGGCTCCCCTGACCATGGAATTTTCCAGGTAAGAATACTGGAGTGGGTTGCCATTCCCTTCTCAAGGCGATCTTCCTGACTCAGGGACTGAATGTTGGTTTCCCGCATTGCAGGCAGATTCTTTGCCATCTATGCCATCCTGTGTATACATATATCTCCTCCCTCTAGAGCTTCCATCCCACCATAGGTCATCACAAAGCACCAAGCTGGGTTCCCCGTGCTATACAGCGGCTTCCTGCCAACTCTCTATTTTATACATGATAGTGTATGTATGTTGATGCTGCTGCTGCTGCTGCTAAGTCACTTAAGTCGTGTCCGAGTCTGTGTGACCCCATAGACGGCAGCCCACCAGGCTCCCCCGTCCCTGAGGTTCTCCAGGCAAGAACACTGCAGCCTACCATGGGATTTTCCAGGCAGGAGGACTGGAGTGGGGTGCCATTGCCTTCTCCCATGTTGAAGATGCTCTCTCAATTTGTCCCACCCTCTCCTTCCCAAATATGTAAAAAATCTATTTTGATAATTGTATTGACATTTAGCTCTTCTTCTTTGAAAGGATTTTAATGCTGCACTAGGACTTGCAAATTGCATCTTTAATAAGAATCTTAGAGTTAATATTGTTAGTCCATACAAAGTATGAGTTTTCCATTGGTATAATACTATTTGCATCTCTGTCCCATGTGTTGTTACACCATATGCATTGCAATTAAATATATCATATTTGTTGTTAAGTATTATGTAATACAAAGAATTTAACATTTTGTCATTGATTACATTTTATGTTTATATTCTTTTAATATTTTTTGATGGGTTAAACATTGCTACAATGTTTAAATGTTGAAATGTGGAATCTGATTTCTAATGCTCTCGACTTGGGGCTGACTTTAATGCTTGATCAATAAGATACAGTAGAGACTGTGTTATTCTTTCAGTGATAGCTCATAGAAAGCCTCGCAGCTTCAGACTGAGTTTCTTAGAGCATTTCCCCTTATAGCTCAGCCACCACACTGTAAGCAGCTCAAGCTATATGGAGAAGTCTCAGGTAAGCTTCTAGCCAGCAACCACATGAAAGATCTCAAGTAAGTATTGCCCAGCTGATTTTAATCAACCCACAGGACTATGAGAGGGAATACCTTTTTTATATTAAGCTACTAATATTTGGGTCAGAAAAATCCTCTGGAGAAGGAAAGGGCAACCCACTCCAGTATTCTTACCTGGAGAATCCATGGTCAGGGGAGCCTAGTGAGCTATAGTCCATGGGTTTGCAAGAGTCGGACACAACTTAGTGACTAAACCCGCCAGCCAACTAGCTTTTAGGCTGATTTGTTAGGCTGTTATAGAAAGTGTACTCATATTTTACCATTTCTTCTAACAGTTATCACCTGATATCATTATCACCTTGTGTCTAACAGTATCACCTTTAGCCTGAGAAATTTCTGTTAGTATTTTTTTGGAAACAGATCTTTTAGTGTGAATTTTTAGTTTTTGATAATTTGAAATGTCTGGTTTTCACCCTAATTTTTGAATGGTCTTAATGGATATCGAATTCTGGCTTGACCATTTTGTTTTTCACTCAGTGCTTAACTATTGTTGTTCCATTGTTTAGCCTTTTCTGTTATCATGAGAGGTTAGCAGTAATTTTAAAATCATTTTTCTCATTCTACTTCAAGAATTACTTTTCTTTTGATTTAGCATTTGATTGTGATCTAATTGTGCTTTCTAGAGCTTATCCTGCCTGGAACTTGGTATGTTTCTTGGTTCTAGAAGTTGACATTTTTCATCAAATTTGGGGAATTTGGGGGCATTTTTTAATTTTGGAAATTTCTATTCACATATCCTCATGCTCAGATTTTTTCCGCAGTCATGTCTTGATAACTTTGCCTCTTGCAGCTATCTGTATCTACCTCAATCCTACCATTGTGGATTCATACCAACTTAGTGTATATATGTAACATACAGTCAAGATCAAGATAAATTCTAATGCTTCATGGGGGCATCTGCCAAAACTGTGGACACTGGCTTCCTTGATAGAATATTATTTTCTTGGTGGTGATCCCCACAGATACTATTAAGGTTCTACATAGATAGTAAATTTCCTGATAAAAATAATTGAATTATTTCTCTCTGATATATACTTTATTAATCCAGGAGCATTTAGTCATTTGTTCAAAATGTTCATTGAGCCACTACTGTATGCCAGATATTGTTTCTGGGTAAGGACATTGGCTAAGAAAGTACCTTAAAAAAATAAAGTTATATTAATCAAGACAGAATAGGTTTTCTATAAGTGAAGAAATACTGATCAATGGAACAGAAGAAAAATTCCCCAAATCAATCTATACATGTAGGGAATATTCAAGAAATAATTTTTGATTCAGGATATTTCTTACCAATAAATGATTTACTATTTAAACACTGAATAATAGAAAATTTATAGGATTGATTTACATTTCTCTTTCTGGAAATGGGTGACAGATTCACAGAATAATCTTTGGGTTTTCAGGGAAAATATCTTTGGTTTTTATGAAGTTTATGCTATCGTAGGAGATAGATAAGAACTTATGAAATTAAAATGGGTAATTTCATATGGTAACAAGTTCTTGGGGGCTTCCCAGGTGGTGCTAGTGGTAAAGGACCCTCCTGCCAATGCAGGAGACTTAAGAGATGCAGGTTTGATCCCTGGGTCAGGAAAATCTGCTGGAGGAGGTCATGGCAACCCACTCCAGTGTTCTTGACTGAAGAATCCCCATGGACAGAGGAGCTTGGTGGGCTCAGTCCATGGAGTCACGCCGAGTTGGACTGACTGAAACAACTTAGCATGCACAACAAGTTCTTAAAGAATCCTGGGCTGAGATACTGCCATGAGGACAAGGGGAAGAAAGAAAGAGAGGCTTTCTTGGGCTCAAGGAAGTTCAAGCAGGTTCTCAGAGGAGGGGATAATTAAATGGAGACCTGAAAAATACGAGGTGGGGGTCTGGGGAGAAGTGATGGGAGGGAGTTCCAAAAGGTGTGCTTCTGTGTCTGCTCAGTTGTATATGACTCTCTGTGCCCCCTGGACTGTAGCGTATGCACAACAAGTTCTTAAAGAATCCTGGGCTGAGATACTGCCATGAGGACAAGGGGAAGAAAGAAAGAGAGGCTTTCTTGGGCTCAAGGAAGTTCAAGCAGGTTCTCAGAGGAGGGGATAATTAAATGGAGACCTGAAAAATACGAGGTGGGGGTCTGGGGAGAAGTGATGGGAGGGAGTTCCAAAAGGTGTGCTTCTGTGTCTGCTCAGTTGTATATGACTCTCTGTGCCCCCATGGACTGTAGCGTGCCAGGCTCCTCTGTCCATAGCATTTTCCAGGCAAGAATACTGGAGTGGGTTGCCATTTCTTCTCCGAAATTCCAAAGGGAGGAAGGAGCAAAAATTGAAAACTGAGTATTTTTTTATGCTAATCATTTGGCACATAAATAGGTACTGTATTGTGAAATGAAATTAATATTTTATGGCAAGACAAGAAAGAGATAAACAGAAAATATTTTCTCTGCCCTTTGGCCTCCTCACTCCCTGCACTGTACATTGTTTATCTGCATTATGTGTTGAACAAACTGCGCCTGATCCGTAGAAGCACCCGCTCAACCAGAAAGAGCTACATTCTCCTCACAGCAGCAACTCCTTAAAGATAACATTCCTTCCTAATCTCCAAAGGCCCAAGACACTTAGATCTGGATTGTGCAACCTGTCAATACTGAATCACTTACTGTATAGCCCTCTATTTCAAAAAATGCATATAACTGTGCCTTGACTTCTAATGGGTGGAACAGTTTTCTGAGCTTTCTGAGATGCTGTCCCCAGGTTAGAATCCTCAAATTTTTCTTGAATAAAATTTTCCATTTCATTTTTAGATTGATTGATTGATTGATTGATTTTTCTTCAAAAGTCTCATAACATCTTTTGTTATCATAAAGATGGTAGTTATCACTTTTTCTGCCCTTTACAAGCACTTCATGTTTATTAACTCATTTAATTCTCACAACAATTCTTTGAGCTCAATATGTTTATTAGAGAGTTGACAACTTTGTTTTGGAGGCTTAGCCATTTGAAGAATTTGGCTTCAAAACCAAGTCATTTTATCCAAGTCTGCCTGTGTCTGACTTACTGGTTTTCTTCTGCCATCCTAGGTAGATTTGGAGTTTTATTTTAAAAAAATGTTTTAATTGGCCTGAGCTGCAGTAACAAAATGTCATCGACTGGGCTTAGCCAACAGAAATGAATTTCTTCACAGTTCTGGGGGCCAGAAGTCCAAGAATAAGTTGATGGCTGATTTCATTTCTGGTGAGAACCTGCCTTCTGGCTGGCAGGTTCTCAGTGTCCTCACATGGTAGGAGAAAGCTCTGGTCTCTCTCTCTCTCTCTCTCTCTATTTTTTTCCTAGAACGTTAATCTCATCATGGCAGTTCTGCCTTCATGATCTCATTTAAACCTAATTAACCTCCAAAGGTCCTACCTCCAAATACCATCACATTGGGGTTAGGGTTTCAAAATCATGAAATTTGAGGGGACACATTTTATCCATAGCAGCTGGGAAACATGAATTGGACATATTGGATATCCCTAAAATTCTCATTAAAAAAATATGAAAGTAGCATTACATGCATGAAAACTAACTAATTTTGCCCAGCTAATTCCTACCAGTTTTCCAGGTTTCAGTTTAACTGCTAGTTTTCCAGGAAGGCTGGCTTAGCTGCCATTGTACCTTGCTTATCCATCAGTGACTTCTTATCTGTTCTCTCTAACTTTATGAGCTCTGTGAAACCTGTCATCATTGTATTCCTGGTATGTGGTGGTGCAGTATCAGGTACAAAGTAGCTGAATTAAATTGATGTATGTGTTAGTCACTCAGTTGTATCCGACTCCCCGTGACCCTATGGACTGGAGCCCGCCAGGCTCCTCTGTCCATGGAATTCTCCAGGCAAGAATACCAGAGTGGGTTGCCATTTCCTTCTCCAAAATTGATGTGTGATCCTTGGCAAATTAAAAGCTCTCTCAACCTTACTTCCCTCATCTGTAAAGTTTAATCTACTTCATTCAGTTAAGAGAATTTGGTGAACTGATAGATATGAAAATACTGTCTCTTTATTCCCCCTTTGTTTCCTCATCCACCTTTTATTTATTCTCTTTTAAAGTTCTTCACTTTACTCGCACAACTGAGCACATGCGCACACAAACACACCCATACCTTACTTGCAGTGTACCATATGATTTAGCCATCTGAAAATGTTAAAGCAAACTGTGGCATGTGATTTCAAAGTAGATCTATATTTCTAAAGTGGTAGCTGTAATTCTTTAAATGCCAAGACTAAAACAGCACATGAGGATTGTTTTGTGTAAAGGTGACCTTTATCACATTGAAGACAGAGGTAATAGGTTTTTCTGTATCTGGTATAAAAGGTTTAGATAGACCGTGCAGTGTTGAGTTCTTTGATATGCCTAAGTTAAAGTTTGTTGTTGTTTAGTCACTAAAACTGAGTCAGACTCTTTTTCACTCCATGGCTGTAGCCTGCCAGGCTCCTTTGTCCGTGGGGTTTCCTAGGCAAGAATTCTGTAGTGGGTTGCCATTTCCTTCTTCAAGGGATCTTCCTGACCCAGGGATTGAACCCACATCTCCTACATTGGCAAGCAGATGCTTTACCACTGAGCCACTAGAGAAGCCCAGTTAAACATACTGAGTAACAATAATTTTCAAGCAGAAAATTAGGTCACAGAATCTGAAAAGCATAAGCTTGCTTATCACAGTAGTGAGATTAAATATTTGAAATTATGACTATTCTGAAAAATCTAAAGTGGTATGAAAAGATGAGCATGGGTCTAGCTGATTAAAACATTTTTTGTTGTTGTTGAAGTACAGTTGATTTAGATGTTGTGCCAGTCTCTGTTGTACATGTAAGTGACTCAGTTATATACATGTTTTATTTTTCCTTTTTAATTTACTTATTTTGGCTGTGCTGGGTCTTCGTTGCTATTGGTGGTTTTCTCTAGTTGCAGTGAGAGAAAGGACTAGAGTTGAGGACAGTGGCCTGGCTGTGCTGGGTTAGGGAGAGAGCTGAGCATCTAAGACTTGTATTCCAGCTTTTAATAAAGTCTAATTTCCATTCCTTCAATGCCACTCTTCTTTCCAAGGCATTGGTGCCTCCAGTGGCTGAGATCCTCAGGCTTTCCCCACTTCTGCTAAGCCCTTTACAACTTCTCCATCTACTTTCCATCTTTCAAAATTTGTTAATCTCATTTCTGCTTTCATCTTCTTTCCTAATCTCCTTGTACTTTTGCATCTATATCTTTTTTTCTTTCATCCTTGTATCAGGTAGCTTAGGAAACAGAGAGACCATCTGCCATATGTAACTAAAATTCCTATTTTTATAAGTTGGAGAATATAAATCCCATAAATAGGCTCAGAGAACTGAATGGATTAAGCAGTGATTAATAATGATTTCATTGACTAAATGAAATCATTTAGAAGGAGAAGGAAATGGCACCCCACTCCAGTATTCTTGCCTGGAGAATCCCATGGATGGAGGAGCTTGGTGGGCTACAGTCCACAGGTCGCAAAGAGTCGGACATGACTGAGCGGCTTCACTTTCATTGACTTAATGTTTAAGTCTGGAAGTTCATGAATCTGAATGCTACACTACAAAGAAAAACACTGTTTTATAGTTACCATTAGACATACAATGTTTTGGTCACTTGTGTAGCTGTTGTTTAAAACAAAAAGTGGTGGTACTGCTTTTATTTGGAGTCATAGACCTAGAAGGGACGCATGTCTATTTATCACTTCCTGTTCTGCTCAGTCTCTGACAAAAGTGCTCATACATTGAAACTGCAAAGCATGAGGGGGAAAGAAAGAAGGAAAGAGGACGAATTTTCCACTCTTCAGTGATTGAGGGTTGGCGGCACCAGCCACGACCAAAAGAAATCTGCCCAGCGTCTGTTTTAATCAAACATATATATAACTCAGTCCTTTACATTTGTAATTTAACAATTGAATTAGTTCCATTTAACTGGCAGCAGATGGTGTGTGATTATTGCCTTCCTAGAAGAAAAGGAAAAAAAAAAAAGCCTGTCAATACTTGTTTAATATGGATTAAGTCAAGGGTTACTGAAACTCCTTGCGTTTTCATTAATACAGTTCATTCAACTTGAATTTGGAAATTAAAATGTGTAGAAATCACATTAATTTTGTATTCATTATGCATCTTGGCACCTCAGCTACAAAATAAAGTAGTTGGGCAGTGAATTCCTCTTGGAGATATAACTTTTGCTATTTTATGTTAGAAAATAAAATGGTCCCTATGTAAACATGGGTGGAAGTTTATATTTCAAAGTTGACAATGTTTGTTAGATGCTTTCCTCCAGCATGGAGTCAAGGGAGACGCTGCAACCTGTTCATCTGCTGGGCACTCTCTCCGGTTAGAAAGGAAGGTGGCTCAGAGCAACCACAGACACAGTCTCACTTACCACCCAAGCAGCAGATTGAATGTAAATGATGTTTTCAGCTCTTTAGAAATTGTAACCATATTTTTTAAAAGTAAATTACTATGCAACAAGTTTATAAACCTGCTCAGAAGAATTGAGAATCTTTTTTAAAATTGACTCAGAGTTCAATCTGAAGTAACTGTGGTTATCTTGGAAGTTTTCAGGGTGGAATCGATGTTTGACTGAGTGGAACACATTGCATTATATACTGAAGAAAAAAATAAATCATTTTGTCTCAGGCTTGAGGGTTCCTGTGCTTTTCGTTTTTCTTTTTTTAATGAGAGTTGACTTTTTAGAGAGTTTGTTTGGTTGTTACTGTTTTCAGGGTGTTTGCCTCTTGGGGTTTTGCCTTATCTTTCATCTTCATGATATTTTTCTGGGAAATCTGTTTCAGGTGAAATGCATGGGTGGGCCCTGCTAAAGCATTCTTTCCTCCCTCCAGGGCTCAATTGATCTTTCTCTACTCAGTGGATCCATTACTTTGCTTTCAATTGCTGGGAGTTCATCACTCATTTATCTCCTGACTGGCTTAGATGCCTTTTTCTTCAATTTAGAAAAATATCTTTTGCCAGTGATTGTTTTAAAAAGAAAGTTTTTAAAAGGGATATACATGCATGTGTGTGTGAGTGTGTCCTGAAGTTCTAGAATAGAATAGGAATAGATACAGAAAAAGATATGGAAAGGCAGATGTAATCTGGCATTTGAAGGAACTTTCCACTAAACTTCCCCGGTGGTTCAGACAGTAAAGAATATGCCTGTAATGCAGGAAACCTGTGTTCAATCCCTTGGTCGGGAAGATCCCTGGAGAAGGGAATGTCTACCCACTCCAGTATTTTTGCCTGGAGAATTCCATGGACAGAGAAGCCTGGCTGGCTACAACCCTTGGAGTCACAGAGTCAGACACCACTGAGTGACTATCATTTTCACTTTCACTTTTTTCAATAAAGCAGGACAAAAATTTTACAGTCTGATAGACTTTGGGCCCCTTATCTAAAGTTGGTCTGGCACAAGTTAGGGAACATAGTAAGTTGAACTATATATATATATATATATATATATATATATATATAATAGTAAAAAGTCAGCAATTGAACATCAGTATTCATGAATCAAGACAAATTGGAAGTGTTCAAACAAGAGATGGCAAGAGTGAACGTCGACATTCTGGGAATCAGCGAACTAAAATGGACTGGAATGGGGGAATTTAACTCAGATGACCATTATATCTACTACTGCCAGCAGGAATCCATCAGAAGAAATGGAGTAGCCATCATGGTCAACAAAAGAGTCCGAAACGCAGTACCTGGATGCAGTCTCAAAAATGACAGAATGATCTCTGTTCGTCTCCAAGGCAAACCATTCAATATCACAGTTATCTAAGTCTATGCCCCAACCAGTAACGCTGAAGAAGCTGAAGTTGAAGGGTTCTATGAAGATCTACAAGACCTTTTAGAACTAACACCTCCAAAAAGATGTCCTTTTTATTATAGGGGATTGGAATGCAAATGTAGGAAGTCAAGAAACACCTGAGTAACAGGCCAATTTGGCCTTGGAATGCAGAAGGAAGCAGGGCAAAGACTAATAGAGTTTTGCCAAGAAAATGCACTGGTCATAGCAAACACCCTCTTCCAACAACACAAGAGAAGACTCTACACATGGACATCACCAGATGGTCAACACTGAAATCAGATTGATTATATTCTATGCAGCCAAAGATGGAGAAGCTCTATACAGTCAACAAAAACAAGACCAAGAGCTGATTGTGGCTCAGATCATGAACTCCTTATGACCAAATTCAGACTTAAATTAAAGAAAGTAGGGAAAACTGCTAGAGCATTCAGGTATGACCGAAATCAAATCCCTTATGATTATACAGTGGAAGTGAGAAATAGATTTAAGGGCCTAGATCTGATAGATAGAGTGCCTGATCAACTATGGACGAAGGTTCATTACATTGTACAGGAGACAGGGATCAAGACCATCCCCATGGAAAAGAAATGCAAAAAAGCAAAATGGCTGTCTGAGGAGGCCTTACAAATAGCTGTGAAAAGAAGAGAAGCGAAAAGCAAAGGAGAAAAGGAAAGATATAAGCATCTAAATGCAGAGTTCCAAAGAATAGCAAGGAAAGATAAGAAAGCCTTCCTCAGTGATCAATGCAAAGAAATAGAGGGAAAGAACAGAATGGGAAAGACTAGAGATCACTTCAAGAAAACTAGAGATACCAAGGGAACATTTCATGCAAAGATGGGCTCGATAAAGGGCAGAAATGGTCTGGACCTAACAGAAGCAGAAGATATTAAGAAGAGGTAGCAAGAATACACGGAAGAAGTGTACAAAAAAGATCTTCACGACCTGGATAATCATGATGGTGTGATCACTCATCTAAAGCCAGACATCCTGGAATGTGAAGTCAAGTGGGCCTTAGAAAGCATCACTGTGAACAAAGCTAGTGGAGGAGATGGCATTCCAGTTGAGCTATTTCAAATCTTGAAAGATAATGCTGTGAAAGTGCTTCACTCAATATGCCAGCAAATTTGGAAAACGTGACCACAGGACTGGAAAAGGTCAGTTTTCATTCCGATCCCAAAGAAAGGCAATGGCAAAGAATGCTCAAACTACTGCACAATTGCACTCATCTCACACTCTAGTAAAGTAATGCTCAAAACTCTACAAGCCAGGCTTCAGCAATATGTGAACCGTGAAATTCCTAGTGTTCAAGCTGGTTTTAGAAAAGGCAGAGGAACCAGAGATCAAATTGCCAACATCCGCTGGATTATGGAAAAAGCAAGAGAGTTCCAGAAAAACATCTATATCTGCTTTATTGACTATGCCAAAGCCTTTGACTGTGTGGATCACAATAAACTGTGGACAGTTCTGAAAGAGATGGGAATACCAGACCACCTGACCTGCCTCTTGAGAAATCTGTTTGCAGGTCAGGAAGCAGCAGTTAGAACTGCACATGGAACAACAGACTGGTTCCAAATCAGAAAAGGAGTACCTCAAGGCTGTATATTGTCACCCTGCTTATTTAACCTATATGCAGAGTACATCATGAGAATCGCTGGACTAGAAGAAACACAAGCTGGAATCAAGATTGCCGGGAGAAATATCAGTAACTTCAGATATGCAGATGACACCACCCTTATGGCAGAAAGTGAAGAGGAACTCAAAAGCCTCTTGATGAAAGTGAATGTGGAGAGTGAAAAAGTTGGCTTAAAGCTCAACATTCAGAAAATGATCATTGCATCTGGTCCCATCACTTCATGGGAAATAGATGGGGAAACAGCAGAAACAGTGTCAGACTTTATTTTGAGGCTCTCCAAAATCACTGCAGATGGTGATTGCAGCCATGAAATTAAAAGACGTTTACTTCTTGGAAGAAAAATTATGACCAACCTAGATAGCATATTCCAAAGCAGAGACATTACTTTGCCGACTAAGGTCCGTCTAGTCAAGGCTATGGTTTTTCCAGTAGTCATGTGTGGATGTGAGAGTTGGTCTGTGAAGAAGGCTGAGTGCTGAAGAACTGATGCTTTTGAACTGTGGTCTTGGAGAAGACTCTTGAGAGAGTTCCTTGGATTGCAAGGAGATCCAACCAATCCATTCTGAAGGAGATCAACCCTGGGATTTCTTTGGAAGGAATGATGCTAAAACTGAAACTCCAATACTTTGGCCATATCATGCGAACAGTTGACTCATTGGAAAAGACTCTGGTGCTGGGAGGGATTGGGGGCAGGAGGAGAAGGGGATGATGGAGGATGAGATGGCTGGATGGCATCACTGATTGGATGGATGTGAATCTGAGTGACCTCTGGGAGTTGGTGATGAACAGAGAGGCCTGGCGTGCTGTGATTCATGGGGTCGCAAGGAGTTGGACATGACTGAGCAACTGAACTGAACTGAATTTTATATGATGCAACATTATACCTTAAAATTTTCTTTTTTAAATTAACAAGACTTGAATTCCCTGGCAGTCCTGTAGTGAGGAGTCTGTGCTTTCTCCACCAAGGTTGACAGTTTGATCCCTGGTGGGGGAACTAAGATCCCGCAAACCCCATGATGTGGCCAAAAATTAAAAAACAAAAACAAAAAAACACATGCATGTGCACACACAAAAAAACAGGATTTACAAGACTTGGTAACTTACTGTATTTTGTGGTGAAAGAAGAGAGAGTTAAGTCAGTTTGATAACGGTTGGTTTTGAGTGTTTATCTTGAATTTAAATCCATGGTCATTAACATCAGGATAGATAACAGCTTATAAAACTTTGTTTCAGGCACATTTCTATGCTGTCTGTCTCTACACGTCTATTTCTCTGTCTGTCTGTCTCTCCATCCATCCATCTAATCAGCGAATCCTCTTTTCTGTGAGGAAATATCAATATTATTATTGTCCCTAATTGGCAACCCACTCCAGTATTTTTGCCTGGAGAATTCCATGGACAGAGGAGCCTGGTGGGCTACAGTCCATGGGGTCACATCAAGTCAGACATGACTGAAGCAAATTAGCACACTAATTTATGGAGCAGGAAAGGGAGGGTTAGAGAGAGAGGTTAGCTAACTTGCCCAGATAACATAGGTGGAAGCTGGTAGAGGCTGGGTTCTTATTCAGTTTCTCTCGCTCCAGAGTCTGGCACATAAGCTCCACATCATCCCTTCCATGGGCTCTGAATGCTCTCCCTATGATATACTTGTCCCTGGTATGTTTCATTTCCTCTTCTCTCCTGTAGGATTATTTTATACATCTCCTTTTTTCCTTGAGCCTCCAGTACCTTCTCTCCTGCATGCATGCATTCTCAGCTCATGACTTTGTTTTCCAGGTCTCTAAGAAATTTGAAGTAATCCAGAGGGAGCTACCTTCTGCTCCACCATGGTTAACTAGCTGCCTTCCTAATATATACTCTGCCCCATCTCCAGTGGACATGGATCCACAGTCCCTGCAGCTCCTCCCCCAGGATGCTAGCGTATATCCCCTTTACTCAGTGCTATTCCTGTAGCAGTTTTCTCCTCTTTTGTATTGTTAACCTGTCTCTTTCTTCTGGGTTAGTCTCCTAAGCACACAAAGGTGAAGAAGCTCAGTCGTGTCTGACTCTTTGTGACCCCACACACTGTAGCTTAAGCAAGTTCCTCTGTCCATGGGATTTTCCAGGCTAAGGAGTGGGTTGCCATTTCCTTCTCCAAAGAATCTTCTTGACCCACGGTTTGAACCCAGGTCTCCCGCCTTGTAGGCAGATGCTTCACCATCTGAGCCACCAGTGAAGTTTCCATTCCCTGTTATTAAAAAATGAAGCTCCTTTTATTTCACATCTTTTTGTCAGTTACTCTCCCACTTTTATCCCCCTTGAGATAAAACTCTTGGAAAGAGTAATCTGTAATCACTTCTCCAAATTCCTCTCCCCGTTTTCAGTCTTGAACTCCAAGTAGGCCCTTGTCTGCTGTCTCGACAAAATCGCCAATAAGCTTCACATGGTTACCCTATCATCGTTCTACTCTCAGTTGGTCTCTCAGCTGCATTTGACATAGATGATCTGTCTCCTGAATTCCTTCTTTAATTTCATTTCTGGAATGTCTCACTGTCCTGGCTTTCATCCTACCTCCCTGTCTGTAGCCTCTCTGCCACTTTTGCTCCGTATTTTTCTGACCTTGGAACCCTGGAGTGGCCTAACATTCAGTTTCTCCTTTCACAGCCTCGGTGTTTTCATCCTGTATCTTGGCTTTCAATACTGTTTGCATCTACTTTTCTTGATGCCGCTTCAGATCCTCATACATTCCATGTCAGCTCTTCAGCCTGCAACTCCCTGTCTGTAGCCTCACTGCCACTTTTGCTCCGTATTTTTCTGACCTTGGAACCCTGGAGTGGCCTAACATTCAGTTTCTCCTTTCACAGCCTCGGTGTTTTCATTCTGTATCTTGGCTTTCAATACTGTTTGCATCTACTTTTCTTGATGCCGCTTCAGATCCTCATACGTTCCATGTCAGCTCTTCAGCCTGCACCTTTTGTTTTCTGCCTCCTGCGTGCCATGCGCTATTGGTCCTCTGAAAATTCCTGTGTTGAAATCAGATCCCCAAGGTTTGCAGCTTGATTAGGTCAAAGTGAATGAAATTCGTGCCCTTATAAAAGAGACTTCAGAATACTTCTTCATCCCTTCCTTCATGTCAGGACATGGAGAAGATGACTGTTGTCTATGAACCAGGAAACGAGTCCTAAAAACTGATACTTGCGCCTGGGGTTCCCAGTCTCTAGAACTGTGAGGAATAAAATTCTGTTGTTTATAAGTCATCCAGTTTATGGTATTTTATTACAGATGTCCAAATGGACTAAGACATAGCAAGAAGCTTTTCTGTTAATGCCACCTGGTGACCTCCTTGCCTATGTAACCCATCCCTACATCACTGGGAGGTGAGATTAAGTGGGTAAATCTTCTCCTTTTCTCCCACTTTTTGGCTCTCTTATCATAGTTTTGCTATTCCACTTCCTGGTGCTTTAGTTTTCATCACTACTTCACAATTCCCCAAAGAATGGCAGTGAGCAATGAATCACACTCACGTTTTCTTCTAAGTCCTTCAAACATAGCCTTGACAAAAATATATCTTTTTATTGGATTCCAGAATTGTTCACAACAATCATATTCTACAGCCTTATTTCATATTGGATGCTCTATCACATTAAATTATACTTACTATGTATCTTTGGATTGTTTCATAAGTAATTTCTCTGTTTCTACAACATACCCACACTTCATGGTGATAGTATTATTTTTCCTTTCCTAATTTTACTTTCTACTTACTTTGATGCTGTTCAGTTGCTAAGATGTGTCTGACCAATGTGTCTGACCCATGGACTGCAGCATGCCAGGCTTCCCTGTCCTTCACTATCTCCTGGAGTTTTTTCAAACTTATGTTATTGCGTCAGTGGTGCCATCCAACCATCTCATCCTGTGTCATCCCCTTCTAACAATTATAGTTATCTTGCCTTCTATATACTATTCCAACTTCTATTGATTGATTCTTTACCTTATTTCGTGAATGTTTCTAATTTCTTTTAGTCCTCATTGCTTTTATTAATCATCTGTCTTAAAAGTACCTTTCAGTGTGTTCCAACAAATGTCTTTGACTCATGCTTTCTCACTCCAAACCCATACCATATGCATCATATAGTCTCTGACTGAATTTTATTTAAGTATAATTGTAAGGACTCTGAACACATCCAGCCCTTTAGAAAGTTGAAGCAAAAAATTAAAAAAAAAAAAAAAGAAAGTTGAAGCAAACGGAGTTCAAGAGAGAACAGAAGATGAATAGAGTGAGAAATGCAGATGTCTTTGTTTACCATTGAAGAGCAAAGAAAGAGGGAAAAAAGTCCTCTGTTATTCACTTGGACATCTTCCTGCTCTTTCAAGCTTTTGGAGCACTCTTCTGTGAAGTTTTATAATAATACCAAGCAGCCTGTCCTATGGCTTCCTGCCTCCCTCCCCTGCCCTTGCACTCTTGCCAAAGAACAAAGGACAAAGGTCAAGCACAAAAGCAAATGTCGAAGAACCATGCATCACTAAGATTTAATCACAACGTTTGGCATATTCCATGTCTGATTTGTCTGTGTGGCTTCTCTCTTTAAGTCTACAATGCTAAGTCTTCTCTCTGTCATGTGGAGGGTTAAGAGGTTTTGGTCATCTGATAGATAATATGGTCCACGGTCTATTAATTTTTTCCCGAACACACATATGAACACCCAATGAATTTGTTTTTCTTCATTTATAATTATGTATTTTCTGCTCTGGTTGCCTTAACATCAGAGTGTCCATCGTTGTTATGATGTTGCCAAGCTGTGAATCCCTTACTCCTTGAATCTTCCAAATTATTAGTTTCTAATTCCTTCCCTTTGTAATTATTATCAGGCTTCCCCGGTGGCTAAGAATTTGGTGACACTCTTCTTTAGCTGGTTGACTCCCCTGACATTACAACAAAGGCTTTTGATAAGACAAAGCTAAATTTATTGCTTACCATCGTAAGGGAGACCACCACCTTGCAAGGCTTTGCCAGAGAGATTCATTTCATAATATGCCCTTTCCCTTAAATTTGAAATCAATATTTTATCTTATTTCTTAAAATAAAAATCAATATTAAATGCAATGAAAGAGGAGTCCAGCAGGGCCTGAGGCCTGTGGCAGACAGCCTGGCTGTGGCAGCAGCGGATTTCAGTGAACTCGGCTGCACTCTGGGAGCCTGACCCAAGAACCAGAATCTCTCTCAGTCACTTCTCAGTAGGATGGATTTTAAAGACTTGAGGATGGTGGTGGGTTGAGATCACCACCTGCCTCTACCTGCTACTAAGACTTTGGTTGAGAAAAAGTTGACCCTTGTGCTCATAGAAACTCTAACATTTGTGGTAAATCTGAGCTCTCCTACACTCTGTTCACGTCTGCACCTTTGGCTCTCTATATTGTATTTACTTTATGGCAGAAAACCATAATAACACCCACCCCATTAAGGGGGAAAGCAATAGAACTCCGCAGTTTGAGATGCCATACAGTTTTGATTACTCCAGGGTCTCCGGATGGCTGTTCCTCCACTGGGAATCTGATCATCACACTATTTGTGCAAGTCCTATGGGACCCAAGTTTTCACCATAATGTTCTCAAGTCTTAAAGGCAAAAATCATATGTTTATTTGGAGGGAAAAAAAGCCTACTCTAACATAAAGCTCTTTCTCTAAGGTGTTGTCACGGGCTTGATGATAATGTCTAAACAGTGAAGGGTTGGTTTCTAGAAAGTTTTCTTGCTATAGTCACAGATTCTTACAATACAAGCCCCCTTCCCTCTTCTGTTCAAGGTTGTTAGAAGGTTATCTTCCTGCTCTTCCAGCTCTTAGCCCTTTGCTTATCATGAGGACCCTCCCACCACCCCCACTTAATCAGTGTTTTGTCTTCCATTTTGGCATCTGCTCTTAGATTTGCTTAGCAAAAGTAGTGTAAGAGAAAAGCTGGTGAGATGAGGTTTGGGAACTAGTGTACTTGTGACCTTGCAGGTGAAAGGACACCACTCTGAATGGTTTGCAGGGCAAAATAATCTCTGACACTTACTTGGTGATTGCCCACCTGCTAATGATTTTACCACTAGTGATCTGGGAAATCAATGCCCTTACCCCAAGGATGCAACAATTAGGGTAATTGAAAGACTAGAGGAAACCAAAGCTTTCAAAGGTGACAGAGTTGGATGGTTACTGCTAAGTGGGTTATTGGTGTCCTGCAGGTCCTTAGAAGCAGCTGCAGGCTCAAAATGAGAGCTCAGCAGAGGAAGAGTGAGGGCGGGCATGGCTGGGCAGGAGACAGGTGCCGGATAGTTACAGCGGCAAAGCTCCGGAGACGTTTAAATGTCCACCCAGGGCAGGCTTGCTATTTTAAACTCAGGACACTGGCTGGGCAAAAAGACTCATGGAAACATACATATTACCATATGTAAAATAGATAACCAGCAGGAATTTGCTGTGTGATTCAGGGAACTCAAACCAGTGCTCTGCAGCAACCTAGAGGGGTTGACTGGAGAGGGAGGTGGAAGAGAAGTTCAAGAGGGAGGGAGCATAAGTATATCTATGACTGATTCATGTTGATGTATAGCAGAAACCAACACTATTGTAAAGCAATTATCCTCCAATTAGAAAAAAACTCCATGTGGAAGCCTCTGGGGATTCTTGCTCTGAAGAGTGCCCTGAATCCTCAGAACTTAGTGTAATAGCATCATGGATCGGGGAGGGGGTTGGCCTGCTGTTGACCTCTCCCCTCCGCCTTGGGGTCATGGGATGTGTGGGGGATCCTTGTTGTGCGTGCAACTGTGGATTGGCCATGAGCCACTCTCAGCAGGTGTACTGGCTGTGTCCCCTACTCAAGTTGGCTGTCCCCTCCCCAAGCTGGCAGTGTTATGGTATTAATGAAAAGAGAGGCTGCTGCTGCTACTGCTGCTAAGTCACTTCAGTCATGTCCGACCCTGTGCGACCCTGTAGATGGCAGCCCACCAGGCTTCCCCGTCCCTGGGATTTTCCAGGCAAGAACACTGGAGTGGGTTGCCATTTCCTTCTCCTAAAGAGAGGCTAGCTGCTAGAATCACTGTAAACTGAGTATCTGTACTTGAAACACGTCTAATGTGCTTTCATCTCTGCAGTTCTGAATTGATGCATCCCTTCTCCCAGAATGGGCAGAACAAGTAGAGTGAAGGCAGTGGGGAAAGGGTGTCAGGAGAAGGTGCGTTAACGTTCTCGCCAACGTGAAAATGAAGACCACTCAAATAAAACACACAGAGGTTTTTTATTCCAAGCTTGGTATAGCAAGGGTCACTGCCATGACTTGCACAGACTCAAAGGCAAAAAGAGAGGCTAGCTGCTAGAATCACTGTAAACTGAGTATCTGTACTTGAAACACGTCTAATGTGCTTTCATCTCTGCAGTTCTGAATTGATGCATCCTTCTCCCAGAATGGGCAGAACAAGTAGAGTGAAGGCAGTGGGGAAAGGGTGTCAGGAGAAGGTGCGTTAACGTTCTCGCCAACGTGAAAATGAAGACCACTCAAATAAAACACACAGAGGTTTTTTATTCCAAGCTTGGTATAGCAAGGGTCACTGCCATGACTTGCACAGACTCAAAGGCAGGCAGAGAAGTAGGGAAGTTTCATAACGAGGAAAAGGGAGGGCTTTAGGTGTGACTTGATGGATGTTGTTGCCATTGGGAAGCTGGAGGTGGACCAACTAATAAAAAGTGGATCATGTTACTGATTGGCTTGGAGGGGGGCATATTTAACTTTTTTTGATTAATCTTGAGTTGGAAGCAGGAGCAACCCCTTGTCTTTTCACTCTCTATAGTTTTGCCTTTTCCAAAATATCATATAGTTGGAATCAAATCATGTATAGCTTTCAGACTTACTTCTTTAAGTATTTAATTTTCCTTCTTTTCATAGCTTATTTCTTATCACTACATGTTATTCCACTGTATAGATATACTGAAATTTGTTTAATAATTCAGATGTTGAAGGACATCTTGATAATTTCTAGCTTTCGGTGACTTTATAAAGTGTTATAAATAAGTTGTGTGAATACAGTTTTCAAATAATAGGAAATATTAGGAGTGTGATTACAGGGTTATAAGGTAGAATATATTTAGTTCTGTAAGAGATTACAGAAGTAATTGTACCAGTTTGCATTCCCATCAACAGTGGATGAGACTTTCTCCCTTTTTGGATTTTAGTCATTCTAATAGATGTGTAATATTATAGTTTTAACTCACAATGCCCTGAACACATGTTATGTTGATTATCCTTTCATATGCTTATTTTCCATCTGTATATCTTCTTTAGGTGAGGTATCTATTCATATTTCCCACATTAAAATTTTCCCCCAGATTTATGGAAATATAATTGATGTATAACATTGTGTAAGTTTAAGATATACAACATGTTGATTTGACTCACTTAAATATTGAAAAATGATGACGCCATCACATTAGCAAACACCTCTGTTATGTTGTGTAATGATAATAACCATAATTACCATGCTGTGCGTCATATCCCCAGAATTTATTCATCTTCTGAGTTGATGTTTATAAGCTTTGACCAGCTTCTCCTCATTTTCCCCCTTCCCCAGTCCCTTGTAATCACTGCTTGAGTCTCCATTTCTATGAGGTCAGCCTTTTCCACATACAAGTGATATATACTATTTGCCTTTCTCTTTCTGGCTCATTAAGTATAATGTCCTCAAGGTCTATCCATGTTGTCCCAACTGGCACTATTTTCTTCTTTCTCAGGGCTGAATAAGACTCCATGTGTACGCGTACCACTTCTTCTTTATCCATTATTCATCTGTTGACAGACACTTATGTTGCTTCCATAATTTGGTGGTTGTGAATAATGTTGCAGTGAATATGGGAGTGTGATACGCCTTCAATATCCCATTTTCATTCCCTTTGGCTACATACCCAGAAGTGGGATTACTGGATCTTATGGTATTTGTATTTTTAATTTTCTGGGAAAACCACATAACTGCTTTACTAAGTGTCTATACAATTTGCATTCCCAGCAACAGTGCGCATGAGTTCCCTTTTCTCCACACCTTCACCAACACTTATTTTCTCCTGTCTCCTGAAGACAGCCATACTAACAGGTATGAGGTAATACATCATTGTGATTTGGATTTGCATTTCTCAGATGATTATTGATGTTAAACAATTTTTCATGAACCTTTTGGTCATATCTACATCCTCTCTGGAAAAATGTTTATTTAGTTCTTCCCATTTAAAAATTGAATTATTATTTTTGATATTAAGTTATACAGATTTTTTAAACATATTTTAGATATTTGCCTTTTATCTGATTTACAAATATTTTCTCCCATTTCCATAGATTGTCTTTTCATTTTGTTGATGGTTTCCTTTGCTTTGCAGAAGTTTTTAGTTTGATCTAGTGTCAGACTTTATTTTTTTGGGCTCCAAAATCACTGCAGATGGTGACTGCAGCCATGAAATTAAAAGACGTTTACTCCTTGGAAAAAAAGTTGTGACCAACCTAGATAGTATATTCAAAAGCAGAGACATCACTTTGCCAATTAAGGTCCGTCTAGTCAAGGCTACGGTTTTTCCTGTGGTCATATATGGATGTAAGAGTTGGACTGTGAAGAAGGCTGAGCGCCAAAGAATTGATGCTTTTGAACTGTGGTGTTGAAGAAGACTCTTGAGAGTCCCTTGGACTGCAAGGAGATCCAACCAGTCCATTCTGAAGGAGATCAGCCCTGGGAATTCTTTGGAAGGAATGATGCTGAAGCTGAAACTCCAGTACTTTGGCCACCTCATGAGAAGAGTTGACTCATTGGAAAAGACTCTGATGCTGGGAGGGATTGGGGGCAGGAGGAGAAGGGGACGACTGAGGATGAGATGGCTGGATGGCATCGCACACTCGATGAACATGAGTCTGAGTGAACTCTGGTAGATGGTGATGCACAGGGAGGCCTGGCGTGCTGCGATTCATGGGGTCACAAAGAGTTGGACATGACTGAACAATGGAACTGAACTGAGCCCCACTTGCTTAGTTTTGCTTTTGCAGCCTTTGCTTTTGACATCAAGTCCAAGACAAACAAACACTGCCAAGATGAACATCCAGAAGCTTACACCCTGTGCTTTCTTCTAGGAATTTTATGGTTTCAGGTTTTGGTTTGTAGTCTCTAATCAGTATTTTTTCCCCCCCTTCTTGTCCAATTTTGAATTAGATTTTTTTTTCATTGTTGATATTTCACAGTTCTCTGTTATTTTAGACCCAAGACCTTTATCAGATAATGTACTGAAAAAGATTTTCTCCCAGTCTAGGCTAATCTTTTCATTCACTTAGTCTTTCAGAGAGACATTTTAATTTTAATAAAATCAAACTTACTCATTTATTCCTTTTTATATATAGCGCTTTGGATATTATATGTAAAAAATCATTTCGAAGCCCAAGGTCACCTCAATTTCCCCCTATGTTATTTTCTGCACTTTATAGTTATACTTTTTACATTTTGGCTTATTATCTACTTTGAATTAATGAAAGTGAAATCTCTAAAGTCTGTGTTTATATGTTAATATTTTTCAGTTCAATTCAGTCGCTCAGTCGTGTCCGACTCTTTGTGACCCCATGAATCGCAGCACGCCAGGCCTCCCTGTTGATCACCACTCCCGGAGTTCACTCAGACTCACGTGTATCGAGTCGGTGATGCCATTCAGCCATCTCATCCTCTGTCTTCCCCTTCCCCTCCTGCCCCCAATCTCTCTCAGCATCAGTGTATTTTTTTCTGTGTGGATGTCCAGTTGTTGGAAAGATTGTTCTTTCTCTGAATTGCCCCTGCTCCTTTGTCAGAAATCAACTTACTGTATTTGTGTGGTTCTACTTCTGGGCTCTCATTCTGTTCCATTGATTAATATTTAATCCTTCTTTAATCAGTAGGACATTGTTTTGATTACTAAAGCTTTATACTAACTTTTGAAATTGGTGGTATATTCACACTGTTGTGAAGTCTTCATGTGTTGTTCTTCAGGATTATTTTTCTAAGTCTGCCTTTTCATGTGAACTTTAGACTCATTTTGTGAATATTCATAAAATAACTTGGTGGAATTTTTATTGGGATTGTGTTGAGGTCATACATGAAGTTGGAAAGAGCTGTGAACATCGTTGTCTTATCCATAAACATGGGATTTTCTCCATTTATTCAAATTTTCTTTGATTTTTTAAAATCAAAACTTTATATTTCTTTATATTACTCTTATGCATATGTTTTTAGGTTTATATTTATACATTTCTTAGATACTAATAAAAATAGTTCTGTGTTTTTAATTTCAAAGCCTAATTGTCCATTATGGATATATAGGAAAGTGGTTTACCTTATATATTAACCTTGGATCCTGTAACCTTGCTGTAATCACTTGTTAGTTTCAGGAATTTTTTAAAATATGTGACTTAAAAAATTTTTTTTACATGTAAAATTGTCATAAAAATTGAACAGTTTTATTTCTTCCTTCCCAATCAGTATATCTGGTGTGTGTGTGTGTGTGTGTGTGTGTGTGTGTGTGTGTGTGTGTGTTTCCTTGATGCATTATATAGGTCTTTCAGTATGATATTGAATAGGAAAAGAGGACATTTTTTGCTTTATATCCGATCTTAGGGAGAAAACACCTAGTTTCTCACCATTAAGTATGATATTAGCTGTGGGGTTTTGGTAGATGTTCATCAAGAAGATAATTTCTTTATATTCCTGATTTTCTCAGAGTTTCTTTTAATTATAATTAATGTTGGATTGAGTCAAATACTTTTTTTGCATCAGTTGATATAATAATGTAAAATTGTCATAAAAATTGAACAGTTTTATTTCTTCCTTCCCAATCAGTATATCTGGTGTGTGTGTGTGTGTGTGTGTGTGTGTGTGTGTGTGTGTGTGTGTTTCCTTGATGCATTATATAGGTCTTTCAGTATGATATTGAATAGGAAAAGAGGACATTTTTTGCTTTATATCCGATTTTAGGGAGAAAACACCTAGTTTCTCACCATTAAGTATGATATTAGCTGTGGGGTTTTGGTAGATGTTCATCAAGAAGATAATTTCTTTATATTCCTGATTTTCTCAGAGTTTCTTTTAATTATAATTAATGTTGGATTGAGTCAAATACTTTTTTTGCATCAGTTGATATAATCATAATTTTTCTTATTTATAGACAGTTGATGTGATGAATTACATTAATTGATTTTGAATGTTGAACCAATTTTACACATCTGGAATAAATTCCACTTGGTAATATATAGAGTGGTATATAGTTTGGACATGATGGAAGTGACTTAGCTTCATGCACACACATCTATTTTTATACATTGCTGGATTTGATTTGCCTTCTGTTTGTTGGGAATTTTTACATCTATGTTCGTGAAAGGTTGGTTTGTAACTTTTCTTCTTTTGTCTGGTAATAGGGTAATGCTGTCCTCATAGAATTGGAGTAGGAAACAGCAACCTACTCCAGTATTCTTGCCTGGAAAATTCCAAGGAACAGAGGAGCCTCATGAGCTACAGTCCATGGGGTCACAAAGAATGGGACACAACTGAGCAACTGAGCGCACACGCCTGTCTTCATAGAGTAAGTTAGGAAGCATCCCTTCTGCTGCTGTCTTCTAGAAGAGGTTATAGGTAATTGGAGGAATTAAAAGGGATACTAGTTCTTGACCTTCTTTTCTAAATTTTTACTGCAAATATTGTCTGCATATATTTCTTTTTTAAATCTCTCTTGTTCCAGGCAAGAACACTGGAGTGGGTTGCCATTTCCTTCTTCAAAGCATGAAAGTGAAAAGTGAAAGTGAAGTCACTCAGTCTTGTCTGACTCTTAGTGACCCCATGGACTGCACCCCACCAGGCTCCTCCATCCATGGGGTTTTCCAGGCAAGAGCACTGAAGTGGGGTGCCAGTTAGTATAACTGTATTGGTGTTTTTCTTTCTGGCTTACTCTGTATAATAGGCTATATAATAGGCCATTATAGGCCATTCACTCTGTGTAATAGGCTCCAGTTTCATCTACCTCATTAGAACTGATTCAAATGTATTCTTTTTAATGGCTGAGTAATACTCCATTGTGTATATGTACCACAGGTTTCTTATCCATTTGTATGCTGATGGACGTCTAGGTTGCTTCCATGTCCTGGCTATTATAAACAGTGCTGCGATGAACACTGAGGTACACGTGTCTCTTTCATTTCTGGTTTCCTCAGTGTGTATGCTGAGCAGTGGGATTGCTGGGTCATAAGGCAGTTCTATTTCCAGTATTTTAAGGAATCTCCACACTGTTGTCCATAGTGGCTGCATTAGTTTGTATTCCCACCAACAGTGTAAGAGAGTTCCCTTTTCTCCACACCTTCTCCAGCATTTATTGCTAGTAGACTTTTGGATAGCAGCCATTTTGACAGGCATGAAATGGTACTTTATTGTGGCTTTGATTAGCATTTCTCTGATAATGAGTGACACTGAAGATCTTTTCATGTCTTCTTTAGCCATCTGTATGTCTTCTTTGGAGAAGTGTCTGTTTAGTTTCTTGGCCCAATTTTTTGATTGGGTCATTTACTTTTCTGGAATTGAGCTGTAGGTGTTGCTTGTATATTTTTGAGATTCTTTGTCAGTTGCTTCATTTGCTATTATTTTTTCCCATTCTGAAGTCTGTCTTTTCACCTTGCTTATAGTTTCCTTTGTTGTGCAGAAGCTTTCAAGTTTAATTAGGTCCTGTTTGTTTATTTTTGCTTTTAGTTCCAATATTCTGGGAGATGGGTCATAGAGGATCCTGCTGTGATTTATGTCAGAGAGTGTTTTGCCTATGTTCTCCTCTAGGAGTTTTATAGTTTCTGGTCTTATGTTTAGATCTTTGATCCATTTTGAGTTTATTTTTGTGTGTGGTGTTAGAAAGTGTTCTAGTTTCATTCTTTTACAAGTGATTGACCAGTTTTCCCAGCACCACTTGTTAAAGAGATTGTCTTTAATCCGTTGTATATTCTTGCCTCCTTTGTCTAAGATAAGGTGTCCATAGGTGTGTGGATTTATCTCCGGGCTTTCTATTTTGTCCCATTGATCTGTATTTCTGTCTTTGTGCCAGTACCATACTGTCCTGATGACTGTGGCTTTGTAGTAGAGCCTGAAGTCAGGCAGGTTGATTCCTCCAGTTTCATTCTTCTTTCTCAAAATTGCTTTGACTATTTGAGTGTTTTTTTGTATTTCCGTACAAATTGTGAAATTATTTGTTCTAGCTCTGTGAAAAACCACTGTGTATATTTTTAAAAAATCTGTCTTCCAATTCACTAAGTTTTTCATTCATTTTTTTCTTCCTGCTTCTACCGTTTACTTTACTTTCATTCTCAATGATTATATTCTTCCTGGGCACTTTTATAAAATCATGCTTCGTCTCTTTCCTTGCACTTGTTTTAAAAATTTAATCTTTAAAATCTTTGATAAATAATTTTTATTTACTATTACATAATGCCAATGAATGACACTTTTGGTATGTAATTGTTTATTTGATTTTTTGTGATGGCCCTGAGTTATATAGACTTGTTTGTGACTTGCCAGTTAATTTTTCACCGAGTTCTTATTTGGATGGTCATAACCTATGGGAATCCTTATTGAAGGTGTCAGGAATTTATTTCCTAGCATATTCTTCCTCTGGCTTTGGGCAGTGATAGCACTTGTATTTCCCTATGCTGTATGAGTCCAAATCTTTTTATGACCTTTCTCAGTTCATCTTTCAAGATTAGGGTATGGGTCACTTCAGTCTGTAAGAGAGCAAGTGCTTTCTCCTGCCTTCTTCATGCATCTTATACCTTCTTTCAGTCATTCTTTTATACTCATCTGAAATTTTCCTTAAAATATTCTTTAGTACCATCTTTCAGTAATAAACTCCTAGTTAATGCTATTTCCTTTTTTCTATTTTCCTTCCAACTCTTGGGAATTTTCTTTGAGTTTTATAGGCTCAGGATTCAGTTATATACTTTAAAGCAGTTTATAGTCCACTCCATCCGTCATCTAACTTTCTTGTATTTTGAGAATGCCACTTTTTAAATATAAAGTATAACCTACTGCTTTTTAGCCAAAATTAGAATCAGTGTGAATACCTTTTTTTAAAATAAATGTCTCATATCACCTTTCCAAGCTGTAATTTCTTTTACGTTAGGGACATTATCTTTTTTTTTTTTTTTTGTCATTGTGTTTCTCCTATCTTCCTAACCCCCACCCCCAAATGTCTAGTATAAAATAGCTTCTCAATCTTTTAAAAAAGAT
>SJYC01088792.1:0-11834 GCA_006408675.1 Madoqua kirkii
TGTCTTTCTAAAATGAATATTCTCTGTCACTTTGCCTCTTGGAAATCTCACCTTTATATTGCCTTATGAAATTATTGAACAATTATTGCCAATTAAAATTACATAGTCCTTTTTTAGACTATGTAATTTTAGAACTCATCTCTCTTGAATTCTAATCCAGATATGTACCATCATTTAATAATCATGTGATCTTGGACAACTGAGTACTATTTTTAAAATTTAGATCTAGAGAACAATGCAAGATATTTTGGATATAATGAGACAATGTATATAATGCACCCAGCCCAGTGTACGAGCACTGGATCTCTAAGACTTGTCTTTTTCCTCAGTAAACTAGATAAAAACAACCCTCGGTGCTACCAGTATCAGTTTATACCCCTTTTGGTATATGTAGAGAAAAAGTGATTAAATATATTATCATTTGAATATAAGTTTACCTTTTGGCCACAAAACATAAATTTGCTTTATATACTGGATTATACTGATTTACTTTGGGTGCCACTATTCCAGTTCATTTCTTGTCTAAATGATGAATGGCACTTGGAACAGTATACAGTAATGTTGGTTTTAGTAGACAGTAATGGTTAATAAAGAAATTTCCCAGCTGAAACTAGGCAATAAACAGCTATGATAGCAACAAAATATGTAACTTTTTTTTCTAAATGGAAAATAGTGATCATATAAAATGTTAAAGGGCCTGAATTCAGAGTTAGAATATAAAATTGAAATGTTTTTATGCTTTCATGCCTTTTTACACTCTTCTGCTTATTCTTTTTTCTCCTTTATAACATTGTCTCATTTCTATTCTCTCTTGTCTTCCTTACTTGAAAATCTGGAATGAGTTTTGACATGATACATGTCTTTACTTATTTAGTGTAGGGGGGTGATAGAGTGTATTGCCAATGCAACATAAAATTGCAATTTTAAAATCTAAAGGACCTTTAAAAACAGCACAAGATTTAGAAATTTTAAAAAAGCCACATTGAACACAAGAGTTATATGCCTTTTATGTAGAGGCACTAAAAACTTCACCTCTTGCATTTATTTACATGTGCCTAGCAAAAGTTGAAATGATGGTAAGCCCTCCTAAGTTACATTCAATAAGGAACTACTTACTGACCTATCTGCCAGGACCTTGCTAGTAACTCATGATACAATAGTGAGAAAGTCACAGTCTAGCTCTAGTCTTATAGACTAGTGGTGGAATCACTGAAGTAAACATCAGTGACCACACCAGACCCAGAAGTATTTAAGATTAGTGAGCAGAAGAATATAAGAGACAACCCGGGAACAAAACTTAATTCAGCATGAGAAAATAAGTCAAGATACTTCAAAGATGGTCTTCAAAACTGGAAAACTAAAGACTAATTAGTATGCATCTGGTGGTTGGGATAGGAAGGAGATCTCAAATTTGGAGTCTTGGGATATATGTTCAGAAAACTGCCAGGGTCATGCTTAAGCAAAATTGTGATGGAGAATGGAGAGGAGGATTCAGTCAGCAGTGAACTGCAGCAGGTAAGCTGCTAGGGCATATGGCACCTACAGTTGTTTTAGATGGAAATAAGTAGGAATGGCTTCTGCTTTGAAAATGATCACTCTGCCTGAAGAAGGAAAATGTGTTGTGGATAGGAGATATCTGGTTCAGGGTGTTGGTGGGATAAGAACTGATGGAGTCTTCACTTGACATATATGGAATTCAACTCATGAGATTTAATGACTGATGGGTAGGTGGTGAGAGTACTCCTGGGCCAACATATCGGTTCCTGGCTTGGCAAGGTGGTGCTGTTCACTGAAATATAAAATATTGGGTGGGTGGCGGAAAGGAAGATGAGGTTAATTTTTGATGCCAGTATAGAAGTCACATGTCTGCCTATGTGTTCTATGTATGTGTATATATACTCAGGAAGAAGACTTAAAATATAGGTTTGAGTAGCATGTCGTATCGTGGGCTTCCCTCATAGCTCAGCTGATAAAGAATCCATTTGCAATGCAGGAGACTCTGGTCTGATTTCCTGGGTGGGGAAGATCCACGGGAGAATGGATAGCCTACCCACTCCAGTATTCCTGGGCTTCCCTTGTGGCTCAGCTGGTAAAGAATCCGCCTGCAATGCGGGAGACCTGGGCTCGATTCCTGGGTTGGGAAGGTCCCCTGGAGAAGGAAAAGGCTACCCACTCCAGTATTCTGGCCTGGAGAATTCATGGATACAGTCCATGGGGTGGCAAAGAGTCAGACACCACTGAGTGACTTTCACTTTCAGCATGTCATATCATGGCTTCAGATATGGACTTGGGAGACAACAAGTATAGATAACACTTGCAATTATGAGCTTGAAGAGAAAGCCTGGAAAATATAGTCTGAGCACAGAGGAGGACTAACACGGAACTATCAGGTTAATCAGCATTTAAGAGATGTACAAAGAAAGAAGTAGGTAATTCACTTACAAAGCAGAGAGAGGGGGAGAATAATATTTCTGAAAATGGATACAGTCCATGGGGTGGCAAAGAGTCAGACACCACTGAGTGACTTTCACTTTCAGCATGTCATATCATGGCTTCAGATATGGACTTGGGAGACAACAAGTATAGATAACACTTGCAATTATGAGCTTGAAGAGAAAGCCTGGAAAATATAGTCTGAGCACAGAGGAGGACTAACACGGAACTATCAGGTTAATCAGCATTTAAGAGATGTACAAAGAAAGAAGTAGGTAATTCACTTACAAAGCAGAGAGAGGGGGAGAATAATATTTCTGAAATAGAACAAAGCACAGAGTGAAGAAATGCTAAATTGTGTGAAGTGTTTAATAATAGGGCAAAATTATAACTTTTCCTCCTAGAATCTTGAGTAATCATACTGTAGAACTTTATATGTTTATTAGGCCTTTTCTCTTTGAATATGTGAAAAATCTTGTTTTCCTTGTATCTTCTTTGAAAGCATAGGTATGTTGTTGGTCCCTGGTCTGTGATTCTTTCCACCCTACATTCTTCAGTCACTTTGTATAGTCTTTGTGTTTTCATCTCTTGAAGTTATATTGCAGAAATTAAAAGTAGTTCAAAAGAACTTTAATATACTATTAATAAATCAAATATAAAAGACTATTTTGAATATCAACTTCATATGATTTCTATTTTTCAGTTTCACTGAATTATTATTTATAATATGAAGTTCAAGTGTTCTGAACTTGCATATACTGTTCATTGTTAATATCACCCTGAAATTGTATGTTTCACTTGTAAAAGCAAATTAAGATGAATTAACAGGCTAAAGTCCACATACTACACAAGAAAGAACACTGCACTCAGCAGCAGGATATTTGAGTTCCAGTTTCTAACACCAAATTACTGTATTTCCTCATACATATACCTTAACTTTCTCAAGTCCAAATAGTGTGATTTGGAAAAAATAATGATCTCCAGTCTCCCTTCGGTTTTTAAAATCCGTGTTTTTCAGTTTACCTCAACAAACAGTGCAAAGTTTCCATTCAGTGATAAAGGAAAAGAATTTCATTCTCATGAAACAGTTCTAATATTTAATATTTAATCTAATATTTCAGTTCTAATAGGCCTGAAATAGTTGAATAAATTTTCATGACAATGTTCTGAATTGCATGAACATGATTAAACAGGAATTCATATAGAGCATTTTTATGTTGCTTCTAACTTTGAGGTGGTTTTCCTATTTATGTGCCTGCTCTTAAAAAAAATTTTTTTTCTTTCAGGATATAGCATGATTATAAGGGCTTAAACTGTTTGAACATGGTATATGTAGGGCAATAAACACACATGCTTAGCTAGCTATAGAAATGATGCAATTGTTCAGTTAAATATTTTCTAAAGACACTCCTCTGAAAGAGTAAATGAGCTGCCTTGGACTCATTTGTTAAGAGTTGTGGATGGTTACCAATAGTTTCCAGTCATAAGAGATAAACTTGGAAATCAAAGAACAGAGAAAAGGAAAGAGGATGTTTCCAATTATGGACTCACCTGTGACAGCTGCCTGATCTCTGAGACGTGTCAAGTGATGCTCCTCTGCCAGAATGTTAGCTTTCCCAAAGAATGAAGCTCTGTGCGTCCTTTGGATTTCCTGTATTTTCATCTCCATACTAGTTCAGCAAGGAACGGGAACTTTTCAGTGTGACAATGGGATCTCCTTGCCTCTTGACAATGTGTGTGACTTCACAGATCAGTGTGGTGACATGAGCGATGAACAACAATGTAAGTTTCCTTTCCGTCCTCTAAGTCCTGTCCACCTTTAATCCAGGGGCTGCCGAGTTGCCTGAGGTTCAGCTAGATGCCTGATTGTGCACAGCGTTCATTTCTGTGACTTCAATGTCAATCAGAAACTAAAAGACTCTTTTTCAGACATAAAGAGCAGACTGATGGACACAGGGCGGGGACGGTGAGGGTGGGATGAATTGAGAGAGTGTTATTGAAGCATCGTCAGTCACTCAGTCGTGTCTGATCTTTGCAACCCCATGGACTGCGGCGCACCAGATTACACTCTTCTGCTTATTCTTTTTTCTCCTTTATAACATTGTCTCATTTCTATTCTCTCTTGTCTTCCTTACTTGAAAATCTGGAATGAGTTTTGACATGATACATGTCTTTACTTATTTAGTGTAGGGGGGTGATAGAGTGTATTGCCAATGCAACATAAAATTGCAATTTTAAAATCTAAAGGACCTTTAAAAACAGCACAAGATTTAGAAATTTTAAAAAAGCCACATTGAACACAAGAGTTATATGCCTTTTATGTAGAGGCACTAAAAACTTCACCTCTTGCATTTATTTACATGTGCCTAGCAAAAGTTGAAATGATGGTAAGCCCTCCTAAGTTACATTCAATAAGGAACTACTTACTGACCTATCTGCCAGGACCTTGCTAGTAACTCATGATACAATAGTGAGAAAGTCACAGTCTAGCTCTAGTCTTATAGACTAGTGGTGGAATCACTGAAGTAAACATCAGTGACCACACCAGACCCAGAAGTATTTAAGATTAGTGAGCAGAAGAATATAAGAGACAACCCGGGAACAAAACTTAATTCAGCATGAGAAAATAAGTCAAGATACTTCAAAGATGGTCTTCAAAACTGGAAAACTAAAGACTAATTAGTATGCATCTGGTGGTTGGGATAGGAAGGAGATCTCAAATTTGGAGTCTTGGGATATATGTTCAGAAAACTGCCAGGGTCATGCTTAAGCAAAATTGTGATGGAGAATGGAGAGGAGGATTCAGTCAGCAGTGAACTGCAGCAGGTAAGCTGCTAGGGCATATGGCACCTACAGTTGTTTTAGATGGAAATAAGTAGGAATGGCTTCTGCTTTGAAAATGATCACTCTGCCTGAAGAAGGAAAATGTGTTGTGGATAGGAGATATCTGGTTCAGGGTGTTGGTGGGATAAGAACTGATGGAGTCTTCACTTGACATATATGGAATTCAACTCATGAGATTTAAGACTGATGGGTAGGTGGTGAGAGTACTCCTGGGCCAACATATCGGTTCCTGGCTTGGCAAGGTGGTGCTGTTCACTGAAATATAAAATATTGGGTGGGTGGCGGAAAGGAAGATGAGGTTAATTTTTGATGCCAGTATAGAAGTCACATGTCTGCCTATGTGTTCTATGTATGTGTATATATACTCAGGAAGAAGACTTAAAATATAGGTTTGAGTAGCATGTCGTATCGTGGGCTTCCCTCATAGCTCAGCTGATAAAGAATCCATTTGCAATGCAGGAGACTCTGGTCTGATTTCCTGGGTGGGGAAGATCCACGGGAGAATGGATAGCCTACCCACTCCAGTATTCCTGGGCTTCCCTTGTGGCTCAGCTGGTAAAGAATCCGCCTGCAATGCGGGAGACCTGGGCTCGATTCCTGGGTTGGGAAGGTCCCCTGGAGAAGGAAAAGGCTACCCACTCCAGTATTCTGGCCTGGAGAATTCATGGATACAGTCCATGGGGTGGCAAAGAGTCAGACACCACTGAGTGACTTTCACTTTCAGCATGTCATATCATGGCTTCAGATATGGACTTGGGAGACAACAAGTATAGATAACACTTGCAATTATGAGCTTGAAGAGAAAGCCTGGAAAATATAGTCTGAGCACAGAGGAGGACTAACACGGAACTATCAGGTTAATCAGCATTTAAGAGATGTACAAAGAAAGAAGTAGGTAATTCACTTACAAAGCAGAGAGAGGGGGAGAATAATATTTCTGAAATAGAACAAAGCACAGAGTGAAGAAATGCTAAATTGTGTGAAGTGTTTAATAATAGGGCAAAATTATAACTTTTCCTCCTAGAATCTTGAGTAATCATACTGTAGAACTTTATATGTTTATTAGGCCTTTTCTCTTTGAATATGTGAAAAATCTTGTTTTCCTTGTATCTTCTTTGAAAGCATAGGTATGTTGTTGGTCCCTGGTCTGTGATTCTTTCCACCCTACATTCTTCAGTCACTTTGTATAGTCTTTGTGTTTTCATCTCTTGAAGTTATATTGCAGAAATTAAAAGTAGTTCAAAAGAACTTTAATATACTATTAATAAATCAAATATAAAAGACTATTTTGAATATCAACTTCATATGATTTCTATTTTTCAGTTTCACTGAATTATTATTTATAATATGAAGTTCAAGTGTTCTGAACTTGCATATACTGTTCATTGTTAATATCACCCTGAAATTGTATGTTTCACTTGTAAAAGCAAATTAAGATGAATTAACAGGCTAAAGTCCACATACTACACAAGAAAGAACACTGCACTCAGCAGCAGGATATTTGAGTTCCAGTTTCTAACACCAAATTACTGTATTTCCTCATACATATACCTTAACTTTCTCAAGTCCAAATAGTGTGATTTGGAAAAAATAATGATCTCCAGTCTCCCTTCGGTTTTTAAAATCCAGTGTTTTTCAGTTTACCTCAACAAACAGTGCAAAGTTTCCATTCAGTGATAAAGGAAAAGAATTTCATTCTCATGAAACAGTTCTAATATTTAATATTTAATCTAATATTTCAGTTCTAATAGGCCTGAAATAGTTGAATAAATTTTCATGACAATGTTCTGAATTGCATGAACATGATTAAACAGGAATTCATATAGAGCATTTTTATGTTGCTTCTAACTTTGAGGTGGTTTTCCTATTTATGTGCCTGCTCTTAAAAAAAATTTTTTTTCTTTCAGGATATAGCATGATTATAAGGGCTTAAACTGTTTGAACATGGTATATGTAGGGCAATAAACACACATGCTTAGCTAGCTATAGAAATGATGCAATTGTTCAGTTAAATATTTTCTAAAGACACTCCTCTGAAAGAGTAAATGAGCTGCCTTGGACTCATTTGTTAAGAGTTGTGGATGGTTACCAATAGTTTCCAGTCATAAGAGATAAACTTGGAAATCAAAGAACAGAGAAAAGGAAAGAGGATGTTTCCAATTATGGACTCACCTGTGACAGCTGCCTGATCTCTGAGACGTGTCAAGTGATGCTCCTCTGCCAGAATGTTAGCTTTCCCAAAGAATGAAGCTCTGTGCGTCCTTTGGATTTCCTGTATTTTCATCTCCATACTAGTTCAGCAAGGAACGGGAACTTTTCAGTGTGACAATGGGATCTCCTTGCCTCTTGACAATGTGTGTGACTTCACAGATCAGTGTGGTGACATGAGCGATGAACAACAATGTAAGTTTCCTTTCTGTCCTCTAAGTCCTGTCCACCTTTAATCCAGGGGCTGCCGAGTTGCCTGAGGTTCAGCTAGATGCCTGATTGTGCACAGCGTTCATTTCTGTGACTTCAATGTCAATCAGAAACTAAAAGACTCTTTTTCAGACATAAAGAGCAGACTGATGGACACAGGGCGGGGACGGTGAGGGTGGGATGAATTGAGAGAGTGTTATTGAAGCATCGTCAGTCACTCAGTCGTGTCTGACTCTTTGCAACCCCATGGACTGCGGCGCGCCAGGCTTCCCTGTCCATCACCAACTCCCGGAGCTTACTCAAACTCATGTCCATCAAGCTGGTGATGTAAAATAGATAGCCAGTGGAATGTTGCTGTATGATAACAGGTAACTCAAATTTGGTGGTCTGACAGTCTAGAGGGGTGGGATAGGATGGTGGGGGTAGGAGGGAGTTTCAAGAAGTGGGGCGAATACATGTACCCATAGTTGATTCATGTTGATATGTGTCAGAAAGCAACACAGTATTATAAAGCAATTATCCTCCAGTTATAAATAAATTTAAAGAAACAGATCCACAAATAAAAATAACTCAAATGTTATCAAATTGCCAAGATTCTACTTGATGGGATGTATTTTGAATCAGTTTTTACTGAGTATAAAGAGGGAATGAAATGCAAAAAGATAAATTTAATGCTGTTATCCATGAAACAAGATTTTTAAAAAACTTAGTCATGCAGTTTTAAAATGCGGCGATGGAAATTATGAGCTTAAGTTGGAATATAGTTATGGAAATATTTAATATTAATTCAAGATTGAGTGAGGAGGTTTTTTTTTTTTTTGCTTATATGATACTCCCACCATGTAAGTGGGTACCTGTTGTACACAGAGCATAACTGATGAATATCATTTGATTCTAAGGCAAAGTAAAGAGGGGAAGCCTTAGAGAGTTCAGGGCCTTGATTTGGATCCTGGGTCAACAATCTACTAATTGTGTGATCTTGGACCTCCAGTTTGTTATAAGAAGTCATAAAATGAGATAAACTGATCTCCCTGGAGGGAAAATGCTCCTGGTATAACATTAATAAAAAGTTCCCTTAGGAAGATAAAGGCATGTATGTTTCTGTAGTTTCCATTACAGTATCACATCCTGAAAATAGACTGCATTTCGTCAATGGAACGAGTATCATTCCTACAAGCAGCCACCTTTTATAAACAACATTTTCATACAATTAAATGGGTCCATTATTGATTTGTAGTAACCCTCAGATACCTGGAGGCACTGAGTCTAGTATTTTAGAACAATTTACACAAACAGTTTCTGTTTTGTGTTCAGATATGATCTTAATTAGTGCTTAACAGAATTCTTCATCTTCTACATAAAGCTCTACATATTTGCTTTGTTGGAATTTGTAAATTCAGTTGTTACTACAAAAAAAAAAAAACTGGAAATATTCTCTTTAGAAGGAAACAGGTGAGGGATTTTTCTCCTACAGTTTGTGATTGCAATCAGGTGGTTAGGAACTATCAAACACAAACTGCACAGAAAGAGGAGGATTCATTTATATTTGTCCAGTTTACCCAGAGAGGCCACCTGTGGACACACTGCCCTTTCTTTGGCCTGTCTGGCAGAAGCCATTGCTATTCTTTGAGCAGCAAAGGGAAACCACTTGGCTGGTTTGATCAGAAGTGCAAAGTCTCCTCCATTAATAATCCCTCTGAAGCTTCCTTTAGCACGATTGCTCTGATAACAGGAATGGTTCTGCTTTGAGGAAAAGGTTAATGCGAAAGAAGGGGAGAGTTGCTGAGCAGGAAAGATCTGGCTGCATGAAAGATTCTAATAACCCTGGATGAGAGAAGCATGAAGGAACAGATCTGTCGAATAAACAGATTTCATTTTAAATGTTACCCTGGGGAAGTCACCTCTTGGCTTTTACACTTTTCATTTTCATTTCTGAGAAGTTCCACTTCAGTATTTTATTTAAAATGGGATAACCGTAGATAAAATTGACAATCACTTTTAAGCATGAATTTCTTTTGTATACCACACTAGAAGGGAAATATTGTGGAGGAATCATGATAGCAAAGCAGTTTTTCTCTTGAAAATTTGCAATGCTAAACTTACAGACAAAATATATATGTTTTTTCTAAAGCTAACTTTATTATGATGTTTAAGCAATCACATTTTGGGGGAAAAAAGCAATCTGTGACCCCTTTAAAGTCCAAATAATGTGAGCTCTAGAGAATGGATTAATATAATTTAAAAAGTGAAATTGGCATAGTTAAAATTCAGATGCAACTAATTCTCTTAATTTTTTGAAAATTTTCTTATTTTACATGATGGTCCTATTTTCAGAATATTTGAACGTATTAACTCAGTATTTTTTTAAGATAGTAAATTTAGAAAGACTAAATCTTCAGAGTGAAATAAATTATGTATACATGATATTGAGCAAATAAATTTTGAGCAAGAAAATAATTTTTAGGTGTAGCAATTAACTGTTTTTAATGTTGACAAGAACTTCCCTTTACTAGAATTTATTAATATCCTGAGCCAGGGAAATAAGTGTTGTGGTACTGCTCTAGGTATTTGTTTTTTAATTATGTTTCTCATGTCACATTGTCTGCCTCCACGTGGTACCCCATTGCCTGGTCTGCCTCATTCTATTAAGTTTCTATTAGTTTAATTAAACTAGGCAATAGTTTCTCTTTTAGCAATCGTGCAAAATTATTTGATGTCCAAAGGCTTTATTGCTTTATTTTTATTCAGCGACAAAACAGTAATGTTACTTATGTTACTACCATTCAGATAACAAATCAACCATAAGATAATAAACTATATTATTGATACAATGTTGAGGTATATCCCATGCAGTGGGTCTCTACTACTGGAATACTGCCAGAAAATATTTGTATACAATTACTTGAGCATACCTGAAGTTAGCTGAATATTAACTGTTTAACATTTAAACATTAACTGTTTAGCATTTATGTTTAGAGCTAAATTTACTGTGATTCAAAAATGGAAAAATATGTTCAGTTATATAATTTCTCTTGTACTTACATGCCTTGCTTAAGAATATTTCCATTTGGTCTCTTTTGTTTATTTTGATATGATGAAATATATCATAAAGTTTTAAAGTATTACCTAGCTTCTTTTGCAAACTTTTTGGACTTAGGAATTTTTCAAAAGGTATTTACGTCATGTAAATCTTTGTATGTGAAATGTGTGAAAATTACCTCAGAGGTACATTCTGAAAATCTGAGAGGTGATAGTGTTTATTCAGATGATATTAAGTACAAACACTGTTTCTTCAGTAGGATGACAGAAATGTCAACTACTTTTAAAAGTAATTGTAATTGCAGAAGTTCATTGAAGTATATGAAGATAAACATTAATAGAGTGAAATGTGAGTTTTCATGTACAGTATTTATCTTACCACTACACTGAATGCAAAATGAAATTTCTCTATGCAAGAGTGATAACTTTCTATTAAAGGTCCCATATTCACCATTACAGACAGCGGTGAGAAGTGATGAGATCTTTTGGCCAAACTGCTGCTCTGAAGTAGAGAATTGTTTGCAAGCAGCTATATACCCTTTATAATACTCATGTAATACTACTGCAGGTTGGAGTAAATGCCACACGTGGTCAGCATTTCTGTAGAAATCACCAATTAGATACAGAGAATTCCTTTGAATTTTGCTAATCTTGAGTAACAGTATTACAGTTAAAATAATGATTTGGAAATCTGATGGTATCTGTGTCAAACTCTTGCCAAAGATGTGCTTAATGGCTTGAGATTAAAGGTAACTATATGACAAGATTCCAACCTAAGTAACATTAGATAATTCTGGTATGAGCTATGGAACTTCTTATTCCATTTGCTACCACATACCTTTCTGAATTAGGATTTTTCCTATTTTTGTCTCATTGAAACTATTAAAATTAATTCAGCGTGAAGTATAAACATTTCCCTGATAGAATCAATTAATGGTTTCAAATTGCTCAGCCAAATAATAGCACTCTTTCATGGAAATTTACTTTTTAGGTTAATTAAAATTTACTTTTATTTAATTGGAATATTTTGAATGTATTTTTGTCCTTTGCAGGAACTGGCCATTAATTTTTAAATAAAATGAGGGTAAGGGAGATAATTC
>SJYC01088794.1:0-33715 GCA_006408675.1 Madoqua kirkii
TGTTCTATTACATAATGGCTAAAATGTATCCATCTGACTTTTAAGACCAAGCTTTGAAAACTAAATATGGTTAAGCAATTTTCTTTACAGATGAAAATAACTTTTTCTGTATGTATCACAAATGCTTTTTAGCAGCTGAATATTTATAAACGGTAATTATGGGCCCATTGAATAGTGTTACCATTTGTATTGCAAACAATTTTATTTACACCTCAAACAATATATTTATATGACTCATTATGCTCTTTTGATTTTTCACTTGCTTAACATTTGCTTTCCCTGCTGAATATGAAGCAAAAGCAAACTAGCAATTGGCCACTTATATCACCATGATGCCAACTCTTCATCTAAATTATGTTTATAAAATTATTCCAGGTAGTACATTCTCAGAGCAATTTTCTGTTATTTCAAGGATTTCAGTTATGCCTCTGACTATATCTATAACCAGTCATTAATGTTCTTTTTTCCCACTTATTTAGGGTAAATTTTGGAAAAGCTGTAGGGAATAAGAGGTTTCGTAGATTTCATAATTAAGTCTGTCAGTGATGTGACAAAGTTAATTTCCAAGACAGCTTTAAAATACCACTAAATAACTTGGGTAGATAGACCTTCACAATCATCATCAATGTCATTTTTTCATTCTTCTTGACAAACGGGGATTTACCAAATAGTAGGAGGAAATAGTGGTTCCCAGATAATACACTATAACCTTGTCAAGCATTGCAAAAATTTATGAAAGTCCAGAGAATATTCTGTATTTATTTTATAAGCTTCTAAATAGCGACAGTCCTCTGGCATAATCTGTACTGCAGTGTACAGGACAGCACTGGGACTCAGTATTGTTTTCCATGTAATCCTGGGAAAAACTGTGGCTAACTGACCCAATTCTTTCAGGACACAAGCACTACAAGAGAGAATTTCTTTTAAATTCTTCACTGAATTACTTATTTGGGTGGGCAGTCCCAGTATAATGTTTTTCCTGGATACCATCTTTGCTGAGTTATAAACTTTCTAAATTATAGGAGATAAACTGGGTTGTGGATTCAGCCCACAATAGTGTTATATGGAGTACACTCAAAATTAGTTGTTTTACTGGAGAGTATATTGAAGTAACAGTATCAGCCAGACCATTTGCAAAAGTAAATGGTGCAGTTAAATAGTTTATTTTTTAAACAAAAATATATTGGCCTAATGTAGACATGGACCTGAATTATTGGCTGGTGTATTGGATACGTTTACCAATGATGGTCTTGTTTCTAACAGCTCACTTCCTTTCGTTGGTCTCTAACTTGGATTCTACTTCCTCAAACATAAGCAGCAGAGTTTTTCTTCCAACGAATAACCAACATGCTTGTCAGGTATTTGAAAGCACATGGTATTTGAATTCCTTTCCACATTTGGGAACTTCGTTATTATAATCGTGGACATTCATTATTTTTCACAGATTACATTTTATTACTTCTCCAGCCAAATGAATGGCAAATTAATGGCTGGCTTTCAAACTACCTGTGGTGGCCCTATACAGCATTTATGGCAAAACACTGCTGGGCTCCAGAATCGTTGGGAGAGGAATGTCATCAAAATTCAGAGTCCCCAGAGGTTTCAGGTATGTATGTTGTGTTTTCTGTCTTTGAGGGAAAAATGATAAAGTACAGATGTTTAACACCAGGTGATTAATCATCCCAGTTGTCTGAGGACTGAGGAATTTGCCAGAACTGTCACGTGTTAAAACCAAATAGTTCCAGGAAGTTGGGGTGGCCAGTCACCCTAAACGACAGTTTTAAGAAGTTTAAAACTTATGTATTAAAACTAAATTTGCTATATACTGACATATATTGATATAACAGTAAAATATGACCTTCTAATACTCTTCTAATTTCTTGAATCCCCTCCACTTTCCTTTTTGTCTCATCATTCCAATCTTCTTTCATTTCATTTTGCATTCTTAAGAATTTGATTCATTTCTACTGAGGTGGATGAATCTAGAGTGAGGTAAGTGAGAAAAAGAAAAACAAATATCATATATTAATGCGTATATATGGGGTTGAGACCAATGGTACTGATAACCTATTTGTAAGGAGGAATGGAGACGCAGAGAGAGAACAGACTTGCAGACACAGTGGGCTTAGGAGAGGGCGGGATGCATTAACAGAGTGGCGCTGAAACATATATGTTACCATCTGTAAAATAGATGGTTTTGGGGAAGTTGCAGCATAACACAGGGAGCTCACCCTGGTGCTCTGTGACAATCTAGAGGGGTGGGGGAGGGGTTCAAGAGGGAGGGGACACATGTATACTTCTGGCTAGTTCACAGTGCTGTGTGGCAGAAACCAACACAACATTGTAAAGCGATTATCCTCCAATTAAAAAAAATTGCTTCTGTTTCACAGTTTTCTCAAGCTTTAGAGAGAGCAAGAATGTCTTGGGTAATGAGAACATAGATTGTTTTCAATATTAATCCAAATGCTGCTGAAGTGGAATCATGATCATATTCATTTCATGATTAAACTCAAATTATTCAATGCAGCCTTCATCTTCTAAAATAATTTTGAGAATTAAAGCCAATGTAAGCCTATAAAAGACATTTATTTATGCAGCCTAATAAAACTTATGTATGACGGAAATTATAATCTAATAACTATTATAGGCGTTCTTAGAAAAATAGCACATACTTTAACATTTTGGGCAGCCAAGCAAGATTTTCCAGTAAAAAAATGGATCTTAAAATATTTTATTCTGAACAAATATGCTTTTTAAACCTGGTTTGTGACTCAATTTAGCCCAGGTAGGTTTCCTTTATCATCTATTATTAGAATATTATAATAATTTTATAATTTTGACATGGAATAGAAAATCATCTGATATGTGATGGATTTAGCACTTGCCTTAATATAGAGAGTAAATTGTATTGAATTTTGAGTGGCTAAGAGGGAATGTGGGAGAATGAACAAGACCTCTATTATTAAAATTGAATGATAAGATATAAGAATGGCACATATTCTTAATTGATCTATCATAAAATCACTGAAGTTCAGAATTTTCAGCCTTTTGTAAAGCCAAATGGGGATCCAAAGAAGATGAAAGAAAATCGTTTAGTAGATAGTTAGGTGACTCCTGGATGATGACTTGAGGAGAACTGTACAGTTGGAAGCATAATTCTGTCATTTGAGGCTTTGTATCCTCTTGAAATCCAGTATTATTGGGGTGTGTGTCTGAGTGAGTGAGTGAGGTGGGGGTGGTGTTTTACGCCATGAGGCGTGTAAGTCTTCCTATAAAGGACTCCTCAGGCACAGGGACAAGACACCTTGAGTTCCTGCCTTTGTGGGGAGTGCTCTGCGGAGTGGGAGCCCAGACAGCAAGAATGCATCCAATTTGTTGTGGATGTTCAGGTGTCATTAACCAATGGATAAATTTCTAGTTTATTTATTATATTACTACTTTATTTTCTTACTTCCCTATGTCTGTCTCTTTTCTGTAACAAAGCAACAAGAGAGTCAAGAGTGTCTTTGAGGGGACACTGACTAGATGCTGAAGGATGAGCTTGCTGAAGTCCCTCTGTCTGCATGCTTGTCTAAACCTTAAGGACTGCTATGAGACTCTTGTCTGAGTGTAAAATTTATCAGTATTTATACATCTTTTCTGACTTTGAAACAGAGTGGGTGATTAAAAAAAAAGAGTCTTAAGCTATTTTTGTCAAGCACTGTGCCTTCTTATTTTAGTGCAGAGTCTGCCTGTCAATGCAGGAGATGTGGGTTTGATCCCTGGGTCCAGGGAGATCCCCTGGAGAAGGAAATGACAACCTACTTTAGGGTTCTTGTCTAGAAAATCCCATGGACAGAGGAATCTGATGGGCTATAGTCCACAGATCACAAAAGAGTCAGACACGACTTAGCAACTAAAACTACAACAACAACAAAAAATATTTTGATCAAGGTCTTTATTAGTAGCACAACAAGAGATTTGATGTTGGATACAAGTAGCGGGAACCTGCTACTTATAAATTAAGCATTTTAGGATATATTCTTTGCTTTTCTCAGGTGTCCATTCCCAAATAGCACATTGTGGGGGTTGATGATTAAATATGTGTAGTAGATAACTATAAAACTTTAAATTCCCAAATAGATTATCTCCAGGGCAATTCAGCTGTAGCAGAGGAATTGAGATTATTCACCCGAGTGCTTTAAAATGCAGCAGTGTCTTCCACCAAAACAGATGCCCATAGAGCATATTAATTTGATCCTCAAAATCCTTCATTGCTGATACAAAAACAGTGCTTCTACCTTAAAGGCATTGCTAAAAATTAGGAAACTGAACGACTCTCATGGGATCCTCTGGCTACACTGATCTTTAAGATTGCAGATACGTTTTAGTTCTATCCTGTCACCAAGTGAACAGATACTCATTTGCTTTTGTTGAGCTGGGCCACAGAGATATGCTGTGCTTGTAATACTGCCTGCCACTATGTAGTAGCTCTTTGCTGAAAAGCTTTAGAAAGAGGCTTATTGAGGTCATTTTGTAATCAGCGTCTCCAGACTATCTGCTGCCTCATCAATTTACAAGTCTCCTAGAATTATTCTAGGTTTATTTTTTTGTTTGTTTTTCTTGGCAGTTTCCCATGCATGTTGCCTTTTTTAAAGTCATTCATGCTTGCTTTAGAAATACTTACATAGATTTTAGTCCCAGCTGGATTCTGGCTTAGCATGGGTTTCTGAGAAAGCCTCTGGATCTGACTCCTGTGTGGGGACTTTGTCACCTTCACCTGTAAAGGACTAACTAGATCCATCTCTTGTTAACCCGAAGTGTATGTGAATTTCTGAGAGACTGTATAAACTAGAATGGTGTTTATGCATTTAGTCCACAGAGACGGCAGTGTTTCAGAAAGTTTCTGAAGGTGTTTAAAGAATAATATCTAGTATTGATTGAGTGCTGACTGTATGTAAAGAATTGCATTTAATCCTTCATGTATGCTATCTTATTGGGCCTTCATGGCAGTCCTCTCAACTATCATTTCCCCCATTGTTCACATGAGGATTGTAAGCTTTATTTTTTAAAGATGTTTTGATGTGGACCATGTTTAAATTCTATATTGAATTTATTACAATACTGCTTCTGTTTCATGTTTTGGTTTTTTGGTCCTGAGGCAAATGGGATATTAGTTCCCCAACGAGGGACTGAACTCAGGCGCCCTGCATTGGAAGGTGAAGTCTTAGCCAGTGGAGTACCAGGGAAGTCCAGAGGATTGTAAACTTTAGAGAATGAAATAATATACCAAATCCCATACAAGACTGGAACATAGGATAGTTTGATTTCAGATCTCAGTCAGTCACTGAACCACAATAAATTTTTATCTAATAAAGCTGTGTAAGAATTTATGAAATATAGAAAAAAATATCCAACCTCTAGATTTGGTCAGATCTGATGTGACTTATTAAACAATCCTTTGTCTGCTGTGTTAGATGAAACATTATTATGCATTGCATGGTGCTAGTGAACTGCGATCACATTTCTCAAAATTGCAGACAGAACAATTAACTTTACTATTGTCTTAAAATATTCATAGAAGCAAAGAATAAACCAGGATAAATATATAGTAGAAATTTAGCCTCAAATTCAGATGAAATCTCCCCTCATCCCTGTTTTTTCTGGTTCTTGAAGGGACTTCCGGCATTGGTTTTATGGGTAGGAAGGAATGAATAGTATGTTACTAAGTATATCATTGACTGTGGCTTTCGAATTGAATGTCTGGATTCTTGGAATCAGTGCCTGAATTTTAAGACAATACTGGAGCATTTTCAATATGCTATTATCTTCTTATCATTTCTCTGATATTCCACTTAGAAATGCCAGAGACTTCTCATCATTCTCCCATTCAGAAACAATAGGCTTTATTAATACAAACAAAAGATGTGGTTAATAATGATAAATATAAATTATTAACTTACTGCTACTCTCAAACTTTTCAAAATCATAATTTGAGACATTTTATCTTTTAATTCAAGAATACTTACTGTGTAAACACATGACGATGAAAAGACGACTGTCATCTTCTTGTGTTTGATATATTTTCTTGAAAAAGACCGTTGAATGCATACTACTAATTAGCAAAATTCTCATACCGAAGATATAAATGCAAGGGTTTCTGTTCATGTCGTTACTAGTATAATCCAAGTGAGTTTATATCCATTGTTCACCTGCCATAGAAGTTTCATCAAAGATTTAAATCGAGTATTTCAAGCACATAGCCTCCCTTCTGAAGCCATCTTCTCTTAAAATGTTTGAGGTGAAAGAAATTTGTCTCATGTTTTCCATTGCATCAGTGTAGGCCGAACCTGACTTATGTGATGGTGTCAAACTTTAACTTTAATATCCGTGCTGTAGTCTGCTTTTGTTTTGCTACTTTGCTGTTGTTTTCTTTTCTTTATTTTGGCTGTGCCCCTGAGGCTCTCAGGATCTTAGTTGCTTGATCAGGAATCAAATCCTTGTCCCCTGCAGTGGAAGCACAGAGTCCTAACCACTGGACTGCCAGGGAAGTCCCTATCTTCTTCTTCTTCTTTTTTTTTTAACTTCACCTAACAGAAAAAAATGAGGTGGGTATTTGGAAAAGGTTATTTGCCTAAGTTTTGGAAAAAACAAAGAATGTTAATCACTTCTCTTAGACACGCAATTACCCTATCACAAACAACCTCTGACTATAGGGCCTGGTTTTTAGAAAATTATCATGGGTTTCCATGCTCTTTAAGGGCTTCCCTGCTGGCTCAGACAGTAAAGAGCCAGCCTGCAGTGTGGGACACCCAGATTTGTTCCCTGGGAAGGTCCCTTGGAGAAAGAAATGGCACCCCACTCCAGTGTTCTTGCCTGGAAAATCCCATAGATGGAGGAGCCTGGCAGGCTGCAGTCCATGGGGGTCGCAAAGAGTTGGACATGACTAAGCAGCTTCACTCACTTTTCACATTCTTTAGATAATTCATCCATCCTCCTTTTCAGGATCCCAACCCAAATCCCTGGAAACCTTTTGTTTAAATATACTTAACTGGATTATCTCCTTGTACCTGGTGGGTCTTTTGTTTCCTAGCTATGTAGATATACAAGTAATTTCCCTACAATTAGAGAAGCAATTCTTTTCCCTAAGAAAACCTTTGCTCTTGCAGTGCCAGTGGGCTTAAATGACTGTGATTTTCATACTAGCTTCTCTTCGGTTATACCAAGTTAATCTATAATTTAACTGAATCAAATAAATACACATATTGCAAACTCTGAGGAGAAGCTTGAAGGTAAGAAGATAATTTAAAAGCTACTTCAGGACTTCCCTGGGTGGTCCAGTGGTTAAGATTCCATGCTCCCTGTTCAGGGGGCCTGTGGTTTGATCCATGGGAAGGGAACTAGATCCTATATTTTGCACCTAAGAATTTGCATGCTGCAACTGAGGCCTGGCAGAGCCAAATAAATAACATAAAAGCTATTTCATTAGATCAGATATGCAGATGTAGCAGTGGAAATAGCAATGGAAAGGAAAGAGGGTTTAATAGGTCTTGATCAATTGGACATGACTGGGAGAGAAAGTGATTCAAGGATCATTTTGGGGTTTTGAACATTGCAGATGGCAGTCTCCTGACACCATTTTCAGAGGATGAGCATCAGGGCAGAGGTCCAAGTTGAGAGGAAAGAACATCTTGAATTAGAAGTGTCTTCATGTCACCTGCCTGAAAATATTCAACAGATGGTAGAGATGGGGAAGGAAAGCTCCAGAGAAAGAGGTTGACATTCCTGATGTAAACATGTATTCATGAGCCTGGGTGACAGTTAAAGTCCTGAAGATGAATGAGTTTGTGGGGAGAGCATGGATTAGAAGAGAGACTGGTAATTAGTCAACACTTATTTCCACTTTTCTCTTTAAATGTGGCTGCTGCAAGTACCTTATGACACCTTGAAATCCTAGTATCCAAATATTAATTTTTGGTTATCCTTGATCATTGTAATACTATAGTAGTGTTTTCAATTATACTAAAGTAACTGTGTTTCAACCAAAAATATTTTGTATTTTAAATGTGGCTGCTATAGGTAAGTGTTCAGTTCAGCAGGAACTAGGGAATGTATCTATATGAATAGGCTTTCAAGAAGAATAAAGTTAATCTGTGCAGAGTAGATTTTTAATTAGTAAACACTATATACTTGCTTAAATATTTTAATAACTCTATGCCATAATAGCTGACATTTAATGCCAACTATATAGGTCAAGTGCAGTTGTATAAGTGATGATTCATTTGTTACCTTGCATACATCTTATCATATAGGTAAATAACTATTCTTATCAGTACCTTTTTACAAAGAAATAAACTGAGGCACAGAAGTGTTAAGTAACTTCTCCAAGGTCTTCCTGCTGAGAAGTTGTGTATCTGGGATCTAAATTCAAGTGATCTGATTCCAAATATACACTTTAATCACTGTGCTATGGGGGCTTCTCAGGTAGCCCAGTGGTAAGGGATCTGCTTTGCAATGCAGGAGACATGGGTTCAATTCCTGGGTCGGGAAGATCCCCTGGAGCAGGAAATGGCAACCCACTCCAGTATTCGTGCCTGAAGAATCCCGTGGACTACAGCCTGCCAGGCTCCTCTGTCCATGGGGTCACAAAGAGTCAGACATGACTGAGCACACACACTATGCTATGCTACCTTCATTTGAAGCCATCCCTACATCACAATTTTTGATAGACTTTTTCCATCATGGTCCTGACTTGTAAGTAGTCCCATGGTTATTCTAATTTATGTGAAGAGAGGATGACTTTCTTAGGGCTATATATTGAAAGTTCACTGGATACATTATGGACGTTTTTCATCACATTTTTAATAGACTAGTAGACAATCCCTGGCTTAAAAGGAAATATATTAGGACATCACATTGTACAGGAATAAAAGAAAATGCAGGACAGCAAAATGATCTCCTAGGTCTTGTGATACAGACCAACTATTAAGCTAAGAAGCAGTGTGATGTCTTGAAATAATGTTTATGTTATGAATAAGGTTGAGTCATGTACACAGGTTTAATGCATTCATGAATTAAGCCTCACACATTATTGATATTCATTAGTGAGGACAGGAGAATACTCTCCACTAATACACCATTGTTTTATTGATTTAAGTAATTAGGATTACTTGATCTTTCCAAGTTTCTCAGATTTATTCTACTAGAGTATTTCCTCTTGGTGGAGACTTGGGCTGCCTTCACATCACAGTATAACATTCGGTCATTTTAACTGTAAGTCACTGAACAATGATTTCCAATCAGTGTCTCGAGCTATGTTTAGAAAATGGCAGAAAATGTGCAGGAGGACAGGACAAGGACATTCAAGATGGGGCTGTGAGTAAAATTCAGAGAACCAGAGGTAATGACTTTGATCTCCTCTGTATTTTTGCTTAATGCTGCAAAATACTGAGAATCATAGCTTAAGATAGAGCAAGGCTCCCAGAACTGGTAAATGCCAAGTAGTATGAATGCATAGGAATCAGACATGAAAGATAATACAGGGAAGAAACCAGGTGGCTGTTGTTCATTTCACAAATATGTTACCTAACTTATTCTAAACATGTGAGATACAGAGAAGACTGTACATTTTTTGGTTCAGATATTGTTTGTTTGTTTTGTTTTTAAACTTTTTATTTTGTATTGGAGTATAGCCGATTAACAATGTTTCAGGCAGACGGCAAAGGAATTCAGCCGTACATATACATGTATTTAATCTCCCTCCAACTCCCCTCCCATCCAGGCATTTTGTGTTCTCTGAAGTACAGATCTCTCTCCACTTGAAACTGGCATGTTCACCCATGTGCTTCTAGGAAGTATTGGGTTTTTTTTATTTGTAGACTCTGTGCTACAAGACTGTGAGACAACACTGTTCCTTGTTCTTTATTTTTCTTGTCCAGGTTGTTTTTCAAGGCCAGATGATTTCAGCTCAGGTGAAGTCATAGCTATTGATGATTTATCTTTCAGCTCAGGCTGCTTGCCAGCAGATGGTAAGATACTTTTCTCATTCTGATCCTTATTGTATAAAAAAGTCAGTTCAGTTTAAACACTGTGTAATGATTTTGACTTGCTGTTTTATTTTTGCTTAATGTTTTAGAGTGAACTATTTTCTATTGTCCTTATACACTGTGGTACAATGACTAGATTTGTGCTAGAGGTGAACACAGGCTACTATAAAGAACTGAAGTGTGTAATTTAGTCTCAGATTTGGAACCCTGTAGCATGTTTACAGTGGTTAGTTAAATCTTACCCAGAGAATTCTATGTCTTCTAGGATATCAAGAGAAAACTGGCCCCCATTGATTTGAAACTGTCTTCTTAGAGAGTCAATTTAACTAAGCCACTGAAAGACACAAATGGAGAAGTATATTAGTTATAATCTATTTTCTATTTAGACTGAAACAACGAGATCAATAAACCACACATCAGATCTAAAAAATTATCCATGTCAGTCCTGTGATTACATTAACTGTGTAATATTCAATTCATCATTCACATTGTTCTCAATAGGAAAGTTCAATGTTTAAAATATAAGTTGGTAAGGATGAAATTTACTTAGGCTAATGTGCAATAATCACATTTATTTGATATATTTGAGCATAGATATTTGATAGAATTTTTTCCTTTTTAAATTTTATTATGATATGGTAGAATCAAGAAAGCTATTTTGCAGAAAAGGTTCCAAGTTCTAGTTGGATACAAAGAAATGGTTGCTGTGGTTAAAATAAAAATGTTCCAGTAACAGAAGAAATGTGGTTAAGAAAAAAATGTTCTAGTCTACCTAAGAGAGACCAAGGAAACTTGAAAAGCACTTCCGTTGTTATAAGAGCTTACAGGTTTGTGTCTCTTGACACTCAAATCAAGGTAAGTTTACAAGAGTTAATGACAGCCTCTCTAAACATGAAACACACTGAGTTCTCTTTCATCTTTGTATTGTCAGTTCTCAGTATATATTAGCTGTCTCTTATACACATCTTACAGGAATAAAAGAAAATGCAGGACAGCAAAATGATCTCCTAGGTCTTGTGATACAGACCAACTATTAAGCTAAGAAGCAGTGTGATGTCTTGAAATAATGTTTATGTTATGAATAAGGTTGAGTCATGTACACAGGTTTAATGCATTCATGAATTAAGCCTCACACATTATTGATATTCATTAGTGAGGACAGGAGAATACTCTCCACTAATACACCATTGTTTTATTGATTTAAGTAATTAGGATTACTTGATCTTTCCAAGTTTCTCAGATTTATTCTACTAGAGTATTTCCTCTTGGTGGAGACTTGGGCTGCCTTCACATCACAGTATAACATTCGGTCATTTTAACTGTAAGTCACTGAACAATGATTTATAAGAAATCATGTTAGGATAAATTGAAATATAGATAAGCGAAATGCAGAACTTTAAAGGAACAGACTGTAACCTCTACTCATTCCTAGAAGTAAATAATTTAAGCATTATTATTATTATTTAAGCATTATTGTTAAGCACATCAGTGACTTTTCACTAAAAGAAGATAATATTCCTCAGATTTATCAGAAGGGAAGCAATATGCCAGTAGAGAATACATTGTCAATTCCAGGCAATGCATGATCTGCCATTCAAAACTCCCCTAATAATCTCTCTTCTGTTACCCTGCATGGTTGTTTATAAACCAGAGCACAGCCCACTTACACTGGATTTTGAATGAAACATCTAGTCCCTGACCCTGATCACCTCAGCAGGGACATTATACATCTCAGTTTAATAGTTTCTACAGAAATTGAGGTCTACCAGACAAAATGATCCCTAATAGTTGTATTTATTGCTCAGTCTGGCTGATCACCCTCAAAGGAGAACAAAGCCATGAAATCAGCTATTGACTGGACTTCCTGGACCATTAGGGAGTTAGGAAATGGCTGTTGCCATTGAAACTGTTTACACAGCAAATTTATGCAGGAAAATGCTTGGTTCGTGCTTGGGACCTGAGATTGCTTGTAATAGGACTCTGCTATCATTTCAGACATGAACTTAACTCTTCACATTCAGCTCTGGGAACCAAAGCCATTTCTCTATCTACCCATGACCCATACACTAAGACAAAGGCCTGTGTAGATGGGCCATAATAATTACTTGAAAGACAAATGCCAGATTTTTAGTAAGCACTTGAACTCCTTAACATCACTATAGAAATAAAAAATGCAATGATAGTGAGAGTAAGAGCATCAGATACTTGAACATTCAAAGAAAAGTTGAGGTCATGTAGAAAAATACTGGCATCTACAACTTCTAAGAATATTTCCAGATAGTGTTATCATCATATTGTTCTGAGGTGTGTGGAAATAACGTTTGATGAAGATAAGACGTGGACTTTAAAACTCAATTATTGGCTAGGGCTTTTACATGATTGTTACATTTATACAAGATTACAAGATAAAGCTCTAGAGAAGATGACTTTGAAATCCATGACTGAAGTCTTCAATAAATATGGAAATCAGACCTCCTGCATGGATGACCCACGGCTATAAGTTAAATGTCATGAGCCAAGATGTTTTTACAACATGGAAGAATAAATCACTGTATGGAAGCAACATTGGGGATTTAGAAGGATGATGACTTTAATTTTTGGCCTTGTGTTTTATGGGCTTTGGAAAAAAGATATCTCCCCTTGGGGAAAACTGCAAAGTGAGTAGTTTCCTTTTAGAGAAATTCCATACTCAGGTCAAGGTCACAGAGTGTTCTTTGAATATTTGCAGGTGAGGGTGCATGGGTTTTGTTTTTTGTTTTTTCAAATAGAATGAAGATTGAAGGCATATTTAAATTTTTTGGAGGAAAACACAGCAGCATGAGGACTAATAATGGAGACAAAGGATAAAGCATTATGGGATAACACTGGCATTCAGATGGAGTTACATTTTATAAATGGTGGGACTGTGAGAGATGGTAAAATTAGGTGGCATTAAATTTTCAAATGAGACTTTCCAGTCAAATTCAGGCACTGACAGACTACATCTAGTTAATCATCAGAATCATGTAAAAGAGCGATTGATTCTGGGATTCATTCCAGCTCTGCTAGATGGGAATCACTGAGGATGGGGCCTATGTTTTAAAAAATGTCCTTAGGAAATTTTTGTGAAGTCAGCCAGTTCTAGGTTTAAGAACAGAACTAGCCTTTGGGAACCATGAGACCTAGTCTCGTGTTGATTTTTTGCATTCGGCCGTGACTGCCCTGGAGTGGGGTTCTGGATGACTAGAGTCAATGCTTTCAGTCTCGTGTGGTCCTGGTGGTGATGGCCAAGGTGGAAGAAGCAGGCAGATCCAACCCAACACCTTCTGGAAGAAGGAAGGAATGGCATAGAAATAGTTTTGGACATGTTGTTCATCAGCTAGATGATCTTCATGCAGATAACCTTGGTTGCTAGGGAGGATAGGAAAACTGAGTGTTTAAATTTGGCTTCTGTAATAAAAGAAGGCAAGGAGAACAGGTTTATAAGTTGAGTGAGCATCTATTTGCTACAGAAACTCAATATTAACATATTTAAAATTAATTTCCAATCTTCTTTCAAACTCTATTTCTTTTCCTGTGTTCCCTGTCTTAGTCATTGATGTCTGTTTGGTCTCATATAGAAGGCAAGGAGTCATTATTCAATCCTTCTTCCCCTTTCTCACCTCCACATTAACTTGGTGCAAAACATTATTGAGAGTGTGTTCTTATATTTCTCCAATTGTCTCCACTTATTTATCATTATGATTCATCCAACTCTGATTTTGTATGTCCCACATTTTTTTTCTTGCATTTTGAAAATTCCAGTTTCAGTCTATTCCACTCCACTAATCACTACTACCTGCTATCCACCAGTTTGTACTTTCTAACATCCAACTATGACCAATTTCTACTTTATTTAAATCCCTCAGTAACTCTCATTGCCTTCAGAATGGAATTCAGATTTTTTTTTGTCATGACAAAGCTTACCAGAATCCTGCTCTAACATATCAGCCCAACTTCTTCCTTCTTACTTCCCCCAAGAATTCCCATATTCTGACCCAAAAGAGCTACTTGTGAGTCCAGCATTATCTCCTTTTTTGCATATCTTTGCAAATATTGCTCCCTCTGCTTATTTCATAAAAATTTTTTATGACCTGTCCTGCTACTAGATATTCTTTCAGACTGAGTCAGAGTGTCTTTTCTGAGAAGGCTTCTGTTACAGAAAATGCCCCCACACTCCCAGTCCCCGTACATATATACACACACAGTATTGATTTACCTCCACAGCTAAATGCTGAGAATTGAATGATAGACTGAACAAAGAGTATGTGAAATTATTTAAACATCAAGTATTTGGGATTTTGGATGAATTCTTCTTTCTGCTGAGCCACAATATCATTTCATAAAAAGCAGATTTAAATAAAATATTATGGGAATATATTTCTTTAGCAGTACTTACACTTATGCTAAAAATATTATTTTTTAGGTTTTGTTTCAGTATCAAAAATAAAGATATGTCTTCAAAATAATGAGATTTTTATCAGGATGAATTAAGCTGCAGCAATCATTTGCCATGGTTTAGTGGAAATGTTGTGTTTTCTGTCATTTTACAGCAGATATATAGCATTTGGAAATGAATCCACTTGAAAGTGAATGCTGTAATAAGTCTTTTGGTGGTCATTTTGATTTATAGAAATGGTTCTGTTTAAGATATATAGGTTTCCTGACAAGACTTCTCTATTTTCTTCTTCAAACTAGCGTGCTTTCAAAAATTGGTTCTGATTTTTTTTTTCTTTTGAGACAACGGAACAATTCTATTACTATGTTTTTATTTTCTCTGTTTTGATGCTTTGATACCCAGTATCTGCTGATCACAGAGGGTCTGTCTCTTCCAGAGTGAGCCAGTTCCTAGAGACAGTAAACCAGCTCACCTTGCAGTGTATTTTTCAAATCGACAGCCATCTATTTAGGCTCTCATACTTTGGGTCACTAGATACCTGCCTTAATCACCCCAGGAGCAGTGCATGTTTTCTAAGGCAGTAGTAAAAAAAAATGTTAGCACAGACTGGATGGCTTAAGCTGGTGCTAGTGGTAAAGAACCTGCCTGCCAATGCAGGAGACATAGGAGACAGGTTTGATCGCTGGGCCAGGAAAATCCCCTGGAGGAGGGTATGACAACCCACTCCAGTATTCTTGCCTGGAGAATCCAATGGACGGAAGAACCTGGCAGGCTACGGTCCATAGGGCCACACAGAGTCAGACGCGACTGAAGAGACTAAGAATGCACAAACAGATGGCTTAAAGCAACAGAAATTTCATTTCTCATGATTTAGAAGGCTGGAAATCCAACATCGAGGGGTCACCAAGGTTTTTTTTTACTTGCATTTTTCCCCCCTTGCTTGTGGATGACTGTCTCCTTGTTCTTCATATAGTCTTCTTTCTCTGTGTGTCCATGTCTTAAATGCCTCTGCTTTTAAGGACACCAATCATATTGGACTGCTGCTGCTGCTAAATCACTTCAGTCATGTCTGACTCTGTGTGACCCCATAGACGGCAGCCCACCAGGCTCCCCCGTCCCTGGGATTCTCCAGGCAAGAAGACTGGAGTGGGTTGCCATTTTCTTCTCCAAAGCATGAAAGTGAAAAGTGAAAGGGAAGTCGCTCAGTTGTGTCTGACTCTTTGGGACCCCATGGACTGCAGCCTACCAGGCTCCTCTGTCCATGGGATTTGCCAGGCAAGAGTACTGGAGTGAGGTAATAGAGCCCACCAATATGGCCACACTTTACCTTAATTACCTCTTTATAGACCCTATCTCCAAATATGGTCACATTCCGAGCTACTAAGTGTTTGGACTTGAGCATATGAATTGGTGGTGGTGGGTATAGTTCAGCCCATCAGAGCAACTAGGGACAGCCCTGACTAAGTGAAACACTGATGGATTTTCAGACTATGTCTCTATGTTTGTCAAAGCATACAGAAATAAATACCAGAAATGTATAATTTTATTGTTTAATTTTTTTAAATTAAAAAGAAATAGTAACTTTTTACATTTGGGAAAATTCTTATCATGAGAAATCCCCCAGATAGATTTTTTCTTATTCTTGTATTTTATTTCATCAGATAGATTATTATGTATACTATTATCTTTAGGGGAAAAAAAAAACTGTTTCTATTTTTTACTATAAAAGTATAAACAACTCTAGAAAAGTGATATATATGGGTATTATCATGGTTTCTAAAGGTTTTCAAGTTGGAAAATAAAACTAAGTTCTTTTTATAACATTAAAAAACTATTTTAGATTACTTCCATGCTTTCAAATAGTATCTAACCACTGCCCTTCCCAAGACAGGGGTATTCACTGTGCATTTATTATAAGGAAGATCTGTTTAGGCTTTACCAAAATAGCAAATATGAAAAAAGATCAGTGTTTGTGACTAAATAAGAATATACTTAATCACTGATTCTTAAATAACATTGATTCTTGAACAAATTACTCACTATGTATTTTTATAAAGAGTGCATGATATAGCTCACAATCAGAATATTGTGAATATTCTGTGAATATTTTTAGGTTGGCTTGCCGGGATTTTGCCTTACTCTCCTTTATAAACATTCCAAGTACACAAGTTATCTCTTGATGAAAACCTGACTAATGCTTATATATTATCCAGTTAAATAAGTGTTATTTAACTAGTTACCTTTTTATCTTATTAATTTCTAGCTACCTTTTAAGATATAATGACTATTCATTGAAATTCATTACTGATTTAAGAAAACTGATAAAGAAATTGTCAAAAACCCCTGGAGTCAAAAGTAAATGTCAATTATAACTTTTGCAGCAGTAGCTTTGAGGCTTGGACTTCATTCTCTACCACCTGAGGGAGTCTGGTCAATTTCATGAAACCTGTTTGCACAAGATAAGATTTGAAGGATGGCAGGCTTTGCACATGTGGCTTCATTGGTATAGAGACTTTGAAACTGTTGACAGAACTTCATCCTGCTGATTGTACATCATTGATGGAGAATTTTAAAATGTCAAAGATAATTTTCTACAGCTGGATTGTGGTGCAATATAAGAATTAAAGGGAGAGAGGATGGAGAGGGAGAAAATTGTATATGAATATAAATATAGATGACATCTTTAAATAGCTTTGAGCTCTGAAATAGAATACACTGAAACAAAAAGCTGTTCAGGAGATTAATTGATTGACAGTTTATCACACCCTTCCCCCATATCGTTGTTTTTGTGCTTGTGAATTCATTTGGGGGACTAAAGGTAGCAAAAGTGGCTAACACTGGTGAAAGATATTTAATATCAACTGATACAAGGTGCATTTTAAATTCCATGCATGAGAATTCTCTGGTGGTCCAGTGGTTGAGACTTTGCCTTCTCCTGTAGGGGATGTATGTTTGATCCCTGTTCAGAAGCTAAAATCCCACCTGCCTCGTGGCCAAGAAAACAATATATAAATAACAGAAGCAATTCTGTAACAAATTCAGTAAAGACTTTAAAAATGATCCACATCAAAAATTTTTTAAAAATTCCATGCAATTTGTACTTGACTGTTTTGCTATTTTTGTTTATAGCACTTTTGTGGGTATTGTTTTGTACAAAATTAGAGATAATAAACAACATTTAATTGAACTATGGCAAATATTTAATTATGGAGTTCTAGAGGTAGAAGATTTGTAGCTCTTATATGAATCTACAAAAATTACTGTTTTAATTGTTTCATGGTAATTGTTATTGTGCAATCTTTGCTTCATTTATTGCCCACACTCCCTTAATTGCGTATACAGTTTTATTTTCCTTGAATCTTATATTCAAGAAGCTTTGCATATTCATTATTTGTTAGCTTTCCATTATGGGAAAACAGATTAAGGATGTTATGCATAAATCATTTTCATAACCAATTTGTTCAATTTTATTTCCAATAAAAATACAAACAATTTATATAGAGTTTGCACTATTTTAAAAGATTTCATTGAATAGGTCTTAGGTCATTTATTTATCCATTCATTAAACAAGTACATATTGAATATCTATGTTATATCAAGAATTTTTCTAGATGCATGTGAGGAGCAGTAAAAAAAAAAAAAAAAAACCCAAGAAACAGTAATCCCTGAGTTCATGGAATTTATATTTTCATCAGACAGTGAATGAAATTAAACAAGTGAACAGAAAAATGTATTTTATGTCAAGTGATGATGTGTGCTATGTATGGATACAATAAAACAGCAGAAAATTGAGATGAGAGTGCCCAGGTAAGGGGGAAATGAAGTTTTAAATAGAGTTTTAAAGTTATCACACATAGTCACATGGAGAATGTGTGTGTGTATATTATATATATTTTTTTTTTTTTTTGCTCAGAAAATAAGTTGAAGGAACCAGCCATGTGTATATTGGAAGGAAGCAATGTGTAAATGTAGAAGTCCCGAGGCAAAAGTAAGCCTGGTTCGTGTGAGGATCGTGCAAAGGAATTTTACATCTACTTTTTGTAGGACAGGAGCCGTGTGATGATCTTGAGCAGAGGAACCAAGATCTGACTCACTCCTTGATTTAGCTTTAACATGTTCTGGTGGTGCATCAGTGTCCATAGATGATGGTGATAAGCTGGCACAGGCAGAGAGGGATATCATTTGATGTCAAAAGATTCAAAAGTCAAATATTTAGGAAGGTGAGACATCTCCATACTGCTTTACACATTGGCTGCATCAGTTTCCGTTCCCACCAAAAGTATACGAGTGTTCCCTTCTCACCACATCCTTGCCAACATGTGTTATCCGTGTCCTTTCTGATGGCGGTCATTCTGACTAGTGTACGGTGATACCTAACTGTGGTTTTGATTTGCATTTCCCTGACGATTAGTGATGTTGAGCATCTTTTCATGGCCTGTTGGTCATCTGCATTTCCCCTTTGAAAAAAGCGTCTGTTCATTTCTTTGGCCTGATTTTAACCTGGTCATTTGTTTGTTTGTTTAGTTTTTTGATGTTGAGTTGTGTTGCTGTTTATATATTTTGGACATTAATCCCTTATCAGTAATCCTTTGCAAATGTTTTTTTTCCCATTCCCATGGTCTGTTTTGCAGAAAAGGTTAATTAATTAAAAGTTTAATTAGGTCCCATTTGCTTATTTTTGCTTTTACTTCCTTTACTTTAGGAGATGGATCATTTCTGTGATTTATGTCAGAGTGTTCTGCCTATGTTTCTCTCTAGGAGTTTTATTGTATCTGGTCTTAATTTCAGGTCTTTAATCTATTTTGAGTTTATTTTTGTCTATGATATTAGAGAATGTTCTAATTTCATTCTTTTACATGTAGCTATCTAGCTTTCCCAGCACTACTTGTTGAAAAGTGTATTTTCTCACTGTATATTCTTGCCTCTTTTTGTGCTGAGTGAGAATTATCTATGGAAGCAGGGGATAAAAAGACAATTTCACCATCTTCAAGTCCTGTGTTGGGAGGACTATGGTGGTAGGGGTAGTGGGAGGAAATAGGCTCCATTTGAAAGATCTGCGGGGAAAGTAAATCCAGGGCAGACCCAGGTAAAGAGGGTACCATATGTTGTATTTAATATATGTACAGTTATCAGCCTAATGATAGGCTCTTTGTTTCCACATTAAAGCATGTAACCTACTTCACTGGAGACCTAGGTAATTTGGCTTGGAGTCTTAGAAATCACCACAGAGATCTGATTAAAATCTAGAAGTACTGGCATGGTCGTTTTATTCCCTCTGCTCTTCTCCTCCTGAATCTGTTTCTCTGTCTATATAATAGTGTGATGCTGCCGTATAGAAGAGTTGAGTTCAGCACTCTCTGTAGAACAAAGGTTAACCTTTTGAGAATTCCATGATCCTTTCTAGTGATACCACATCTCACTTTTTGCCAATCTTTGCATTTAACAGATGACATTTTGCCATGTCAAGAGGCATCAAATACTGAGAAGGAACTATGCCATCCAGATAGAAGTCTCTGCAGATTTGATTCTACAGATGAAGGATTGAGGTGTAAGTGCAAAAATGAGATGCCTGCCTGCCACCCATGAGACTCAGACCCCCACAGAAATATCAAACCGCTAGTAGGGGTACTCACGCGACAAACTCTGTTGTCATCTGTGTCCTCGTTTTACCAGGAGTATCATTGGGGTTTTAGCTGGATTGTAATTGGAAGCATGTGGTTTATTAAAAAAGTAAAAGATAGTAAATATATTAAGTTAAGGTAATGTTTTGAAAAACAATTGCTCTAAAAATCATGGAATTAAATACAGTGTATCTTCTTTAAAATTTTAATGTGATTATGAATACTAAATGATTTAGGCTAACTGAATTCCATAAAGTAGGCAAAGTCTGGTATTTCCTATGGGAAAAAAACCACAATGGAAGTGTGGAAAGGTTCTCATTTGGGAGGATGCCTGTCTGGATCAAATTAAGAACTTTTAAAAAGAAGAGTTCACTCTAAGGTTTATTGGTATGAATTAGTGTTTGTATGTGTATATATGCTTAGCCTTGATTGCAACTATAGCCATTGTTAAGTAGCCACTCCAGTAGATTGTGATAGTCTGCCAACATCTTTTTCTTCTCTCTTCAGTGTGTCAAGCCTGTGGATTTGCATTTGACATGTGTGACTGGGTATCAGAAGCAACTGCTGGGCAAACTTCCTGGATGCGCACAAAAGCAAGAGAAATTCCTGTGTTAGAATATACACCTCAACAAGATCAGAGCAGTGATGAGGAAGGTAGCAAGTAAAAATCATATCAACTATACTTCCATTTTTACTTGTTTTAGTGTTTGCTCTAGAATCATAGAAATGCATTTACAACTAAGCTAAGATTTTTTCAAATAACTCTATACTTTTCATGGATAGTGCAAGGAACTTATAATAAAATACTCCTAATTCTTCCCTCAACTCTCTCGTAGTATTGATGTTATTCATTTCACTTAATTAGCAAATACATTAAGACTATTCTTATTGTGAACAAACTTATTTTTTGATCAACTAAGCAAGCTGAAAATAAAATGTTTTGTTTTACATTCATTTATTCCTTCTCTAATACTATTCCTTTCTTAAGGTAGATCAGAGTTTCTGACCTGCGTCATTTTTCTTCTCTCTGAAGAATGCCTTTTAGCATTTCTTAGAAAGCAAGTCTGGAGTATTTCAATATTTTTGCTTGTCTTTGTCTGCAGTTTTTAATAAAATAATTTGCTTAGGTGTCGTTTCTTGGACATTTATCCTACTTGGTGTTTCCTGAGCTTCTAGGATCTGCACTTTGCTGTCTGTCTGACATTGATGTGGGGGAAAATTCTCAGTCATTATTCCTTCAAATATTGGTTTTCTTCCTGTCTCTTTTCTTCTCATACTCCCATTATACATATGTTGCATCCTTTGTAGTTTTCCCAGAGTTCTTAGATAAATTATAGAATTGCTCCTTTAATTTCCACTGTTCGCTTTTCAGTTTTGGAAGATCCTATTGATGTATTCTTAAGCTCAGATTCATTCCTCAGTTGAGTCAGTCTAGTAATGAGTTCTTTGAAGGCATTCTTCATTTCTGTTCTAGTATTTTTTATTCCTAACTTTCTAAACTCTCTGCCTATATTATCCTTTTTGCAATTTTTCTACTTTTTCTGTTAGAACTCTTAACTTATTAATCCTAATTTTAAAAAATTTACAGTGTTATTATAACATCCTTGCCATTTATGGGCCTAGTTTTGATGCTTTTTCTTTCTTTGCAAACTATATATTTTTTGCCTTTTAGTATGCCTTGTAATTTTTTGTGAAAGCCAAGCATATTGGAATTAAGATAAACAGGTGTTTCATATGAGTTTTTATATTTTTTCACCTATAGATTAGGCTCTGTTTACTGATGGCCATAGCTTTTAATGTCTGAGATGAAAACTGTATCTGATGTTTTTTGCTTTTGTCCCACTGTTGTCTTTGGGTTTCCCTAGAGATGTCTTCTAAAATAAGGTCTGAGGCCTGCTGTTCCTTTGATAACATGCCCTTGTTATTTTACAAGACCACTTTTGATGTGGTGATAACTTGTGAGAGGAAGGGAAGCATCCTATAGTCCCATGAGTCAATCTCAGTCTTTGAGAGAAATGGTACGTTTGCTCTAAAACCTTCCCAAATCCTTCTCCCTTACATCAGGTGAGACAGGAATGCCAGAGGGGATTGGGTCTGGATATTTGCCTCACTTCATGTGGAAGGTTAGAACCTGATGGATTTGATATTTCACTTCTCCCTGATCTCAACTGCAGCCAGTTACGTGGTGGTGGTGGTAAATAGTCTGTTTTGAGTGAGAGCCTTGTTAAGAATACCAGGAGAGGCCAGGTGTATTTCAAAATGACTACTTTCCTTTTCCTCTGTGCTGTGCTCAGCTGCTTCAGTCCTGTCTGACTCTTTGTGACCTATGGACTGTAGCCCACCAGGCTCCTTTGTCCACAGGATTCTCTAGGCAAGAATACTGGACTGCGTTGCCGTACCCTCTTTCTGGGGATCTTCCCAACCCAGGAAGTGAACCTATATCTCCAGAGTCTTCCATGTTTGCAGGCAGGTTCTTTACCCACTGAGCCAGCTGGGAAGCCCTCTTTTCCCCTTGTTGTTGTTGTTTAGTTGCTCAGTCATGTCTGACTGTTTGCAACCCCACGGACTGCAGCATGCCAGGCTTCCCTGTCCTTCACCATCTCCTGGAGCTTGCTCAAACTCATGTCCATTGAGTCAGTGGTGCCATGCAACCATCTATTCCCCTGCTGCTGCTAAGTTGCTTCAATCATGTCCAACTCTCTGTGACCCCATAGACAGCAGCCCACCAGGCTCCCCTGTCCCTGGGATTCTCCAGGCAAGAACACTGGAGTGGGTTGCCATTTCCTTCTCCAATGCATCAAAGTGAAAAGTGAAAGTATAGTCGCTCAGTTGTGTCCAGCTCCCATGGACTGCAGCCCACCAGGCTCCTCCATCCATGGGATTTTCCAGGCAAGAGTACTAGAGTAGGTTGCTGTTGCCTTCTCTTCTTCTCCTTATCTGTTGGCAAAAAGGGATTTTGCTCTAACTCTTACTGTGAGAATCTGGTAGGGCTCCTGGAGGTAAAACAGAATGGGATCCTTAAGATGGGACTGTCTGGAGTTTTCAGCTCTCAAGTACATTCACACTGAGCCTCTAGCAGTTCATCCATTACATCTAGATTTTTCCACCCCAGTACTGATTCCCATAGAAGTTTGTGTTCTTGGGATTCTGGTCTTGAAAGTTGTGATTCTCTATATTTGCTTGTCTCACCAATTCCTGCCCAGTGGTTTGTACCCTGACCTCAATTTTCTTAGGGGTGTAAGAGGAGTTGTTGATTTTCAGTTCATATATTTTCTTGCTGAGTGGACGGGAGTAGCAACTCCCAAGCTCCTTACATAGTGGTCCACAAACAGGAAAATTTGCAGGCTCTTTTTCAATGAGATTTGTTCTCTTTCTCTATTACCTTTTTTCTTTACAGCTCTTTTTCTTTGTTCTCGCCTTCTTGTTCAGCTGTTTTATTGTGGTATTACTCAGCAACCCCGAACCTTCTGTGAGTAACAGTCCTGTTTTAGGGTCTCATATGTTTTCCACATTCTGTCACTTAGCCCTAGCCACAGCAATAAGGGTAAGCAGCACATTTCCCATCTCAGTTTATAAGCAAGGTTCCCAGACCCCAATCTCTAACTTCATTGAGAGAATTAGGCTCTGTTCATCCAGGACTGTGCAGCATTTGACGTAGTTGAAATTCTCACCACTACAGCCTGTGTCTAGTCTCAAGTCTGAGAGTGCTATAGTTTCAGCTCTCTTCATCACTCTGTTCATCATATCTGTTCTTCCTTATCTTTTGAGATGTTTTCTTTTGTGCTTCTTCTGTCTCTGCTTTTATAAAACTGTATTTTTATGTCATTTATCATTTCCTTGTGTATAGGTCAGAGGCAAAGTATTAATTTATCATACTATGTTGATTAAAGTTAATCAGAGCTTCACTAAATTCATAGTTTTTTTTTTAAGCTGTAGGAATATTTGCTATCTTTCAAGGACATGGAGCATTTGAAAAACCTTATTTTTGGAATTAATGTTATAAAAATATAGAAATAGCTTTGTATTTCTGTATTATATGCATTACTGAATTAAAATAAATCCAAATTAGTTTTAAGAATCAGATGGGAAAAATTGATTGACAGTATTTTTATGTACTACAAAACCCATCCATGTAATTTGTGGGATTTTAAGTATCTGGTACTTCAACATAGTTTTGTCAGAAAGAGGCAGTTTAAATTACATTCCCTTAAATGATGAAGGCTTTCCTGTGAAGAATAGAAAAAATAACCAAAAGGGAAAATAATTCTGGGAAGAAAGATGAGGAATTTTTGATTAAAGAAAGATTGCATTGTGACATTTAAATGATCATTTGGTGGCACAGAGATTTTTATAATAATAGATTTCTTTTTATAAGAACATTCATATTGAGGATAGTATAAAACTTTGATTTCAGGAATTATGATGAGATTACAATGCATTTTAGAAATCAAATATGGCAGGACTTCCCTGGTGGTCCAGTGGTTAAGACTTTATCTTCCAATGCAGGGAGTGAGGGTTCTACTCCTAGTCAGGCAGCTAAGATTCCATATGTCTCATGGCTGAAAAAACCAAAGCAGAAAACAATATTGGAACAAATTCAACAAAGACTTTAAAAATGGTCCACATCAAAAAAAAAGTAAGAAAATATGGAAATGAAAATCTATAATTTGTAGTTGATGTCATTAAAAAAAAATCCTATTGTTTTAAATAAAATACTTGTATTTCAAACTTGATTTTGAAAATTCCAGAAACATAATTTTGTTCAAACAGAAACAGCTGAGTTTTTCTCTAAGTTGCTTTCCCCCTCTTTATTTTTCAGGTTACTATCTATGGGTAGGGGCTAAGCAAGCCTCTACTCTTAGCCATTTAGACAGCAGGGCTTATCTGAATAGCTCCACGTGTCACTGCCTGGGCAGGAGCTGCCATCTTCAATTCTATTACGTTATGGAAAACAGTGTTCTCAGAGTAGGACTGTCTAATGATAAGGTGAGAAGGAACTTGTGTTACTTTCAAATTCATTAATAAATGAAATTTCTATTCTTGGCAATTTGTATTTCTATTTCTTAGTTATGTGTAGACTGCAGGTATTCTTTAACTTGCCTTTATTTGACATACTTTTTTTTTTTTTCCTTGAGGCGGAGTTTATGTTTTTCTTTTCCATTATGGTTTAGTAAAAAATATTGAATGTAGTTTTCTGTGCTATACAACTGGACCTTGTTTACTTGGTATACCTTTAAAAAAATGTACTAAGAAATTAGTTTAAGAGATATTGTCAAGTACAAAAGTCATGGTGGTAGTTTGTAAAAACATCATAAGATTTTAAAAATTCATGAAAATATGTTAAAGGAAACTATGGTGTCATAATGTATTGGGGAGTCTATATTATTCACTCTACACTGAAGTGTTGATGTGATCTGCTCTGAACTTTTATTCTCTGTAACCTTAAAGCTATAAATATGATGGTAGTAAATTACTGTTCTGTTACAGTAGATGCAGTTTTTAAAGACTGGTAATTGCTGATTAAATAAGCCAGATGAGTCATGTAACTGGAAAAAAATAGTGCATTGAGCAGAGTGAAAGTTGTAGCAGTAATGCTGGTGAGTTTAAAAAAAAAAAACCTAACTGAAAACAATTCTCTACACATGCGAAAAATACTTGAGACTCTGAGAATTTCTATTGTGAAAAATTTATTTACAGGTAGGAATAAAGAAATTATAGGAGTAAACAGCAGTCACTGTAGAAATAGGAGACATTTGACAATAATTGCAGAAATTCTGACATTGGAAAAGGAAAGTAAAAGCCTCCAATCAAGTTTCCTTTTGCTCAAATGGCTTTGGGTAAATCGAGTTGAAACTTCTGTGTGACATCAGTCAGATTCATTCTTCAACAAGCGTTTGTCACTTATACTTATCAGGTGCCACTAACCGTCTTTCAGAAGCATTTTCTTTTGTTCTCTTTTTTAAATTCATTAGTTTTAATTGGAGAATAATTGCTTTACAATATTGTGTTGGTTTCTGCCATATATCAACATGAGTCAGCCATAGGGGTACATATGTCCTCTCCCTCTTGAACCTCTCTCCCACCCTCCACTCCACCCCACCCCTCTAGGTTGTCACAGAACACTAGATCTGAGCTCCATGTGTTATACAGCAAATTTCCACCGGCTATCTATTTTTACACGTATAATATATGTGTTTCAGGGCTACTCTCTCCATTTGGCCCACCCTCTTCTTCCCTCTGTGTCCACAAGCCTGTTCTCTATGACTGCCTCTCCATTGCTGCCCCACAGATAGGTTCATCAGTACCATCTTTCTAGATTCCATATGTATATACACATCAATAGATGATATTTGTCTTTCTCTTTCTGTACTTCATCCTGTATAATAGGCTCTAGAAGTGTGAAGTGACTTCATAGCTGATCCTCAAGTATCAGACTTCTTATTACCAATATACTTGAGCATTGAAAAGGCATTCTTTTTCTCCCGAGTTCTACCATTTCACCTGTCCCTTTTTCTTTTTGTGTCATTCTCATCATATCCAGTTTTCTTCCTTCTACTTCTCTTTTCCAGGACCTTCACAGACTTCTAAAGCTGAATACTCTCATTAGATGGCCGAATACATTTTACTTGTTAATGGATGAGACACAATTTGTAGCATTTTGTAACTATATTTTCATCACATTTTTTTTCAGTAGTATTTGGCAGTCCATTGCCCTAGAATCTATTTGATATATTTCATTCAATTTGACATGGTATGAGATAGGTGGAGGGGCTGAAACATCTCCCTGCCCTTTTGGTAGGGCTCCAAACTTTTCAGATAATTGGAAAAATTTTACAAACAAAAAGAGGTTTAACTTTATCTATATATGTTGTAGCATTCAAGCTTCAACATCTTTTAGTTACTATCAGCTGTGCCATGTAAACCAAGTCCAGTGAACTTTCATGTACTTTGAAACCTTCTGTAATTTCCAAATCCTTCTTCAACAAAGGCATAATATAGTAAAAAGAAAATTCTGAAATTTTGTTGAGCTTATAGTTAAAGATGCATTTTATAAAGTATGATGTTACAATACTGCTTTTCAAAAGGTGGATAATTAATATTCATTAAATGTTGAATGAGTTATTATCCTAACTTTAAGCAGAAATTTGTGTTTTTTATCTTCTAATTCAGTTCAGTTCAGTCGCTCAGTCGTGTCCAACTCTTTGTAACCCCATGAATCGCAGCACGCCAGGCCTCCCTGTTCATCACCATTTCTCGGAGTTCACTCAGACTCATGTCCATCCAGTCGGTGATGCCATCCAGCCATCTCATCCTCGGTCATCCCCTTCTCCTCCTGCCCTCAATCCCTCCTAGCATCAGAGTCTTTTCCAATGAGTCAACTCTTTGCCATGAGGTGGCCAAAGTACTAGAGTTTCAGCTTTAGCATCATTCCTTCCAAAGAAATCCCAGGGTTGATTTCCTTCAGAGTGGACTGGTTGGATCTCCTTGCAGTCCAAAGGACTCTCAAGAGTCTTCTCCAACACCACAGTTCAAAAGCATCAGTTCTTCGGTGCTCATCCTTCTTCAATACTAAGGGTTATTTTAATATCCTGAACATGAGTGGTAGATTATATTTCAGTATGTGTATATGAGGATATGAATTATTGGAAGTGGGTCCCTTTGGCTTTGGGACCATACAAGAAAAAAAGTGCAAATAAGTTGGTTTCAGATACTATGTCATATAATAATTATAGACTTATCAAGATTCTGTCTCCCACATTAAGAAGTTAGCCATGGAGAACTGATCCAGTGTATTAATCAGAACTAATTGGAGGTACATCTTAGGCAGTGTTGACTGATAGTTGATCCATGAGCTCACCAGTATTCTGCAAGGCACTGTCCAGTCTTTCCTGACACTATTCACTGTGCTCGCTACATATAACACATCAGTCACTAGTGCAAAATCTGCATCACAGTACATTTAAATTACAACTTGACATTTTGTCACAAAGTTAAAAAGGACTTCAAACCTATCATTTAAAATATTAGCTCTTGATGAAAATGATCATTAACATAATCTGTGGATAGAATAACAAAAACAACCCTTATGATAACGTGTGCAGGTGAACCAAGAAATATCTAGGGAGAATGCTTAGCACAGTTTTATTTTTTGGAGTACTTTAGAGCTTGAGAAATAAAAAATAGGTGAAAGGAAAGTTGTTATATAAAAAGTTGAAACTTTGAAAGTCAGCTTCAGTGTATGTACCATCTAACTGTTCTTAGGATTAAGTCTCTGCCCATCATCTACAAGATAATAATCATAGCAACAGCCTATCTTTTATCCTTAGGAAAGTTGCCATGTCAGTGAGCCAAGGATAGTAAGGGTTCCCAGCTTGTGGTGACTTTTATATATTTTTAAAATTCCCACTGGCAAATAAATAGGAGGAACCTGTAGTTGAGAAAGGAAAGAAAATGCCTTAGAAAAATATCTTTTCATGTATGATACAAGTTTTAAAGCTATAATAAGCTCTCCTTGAAGGAGAGCTTTTGCTAAAGTACATGGACCTATCACCACATGCAATCAAAAGTAGTTTAAAAAAAAACAAACAAACTTGAATTTGATACCTGATTTTTTTTCCCCCACTGGAAGAGGAGGGGAGAAGCAGAGAGCTCTAAGAGATCTGATCATAAATATTTTTCTTGAGAGGTAAAATGGCATTATTAAGCCTGGTCTTGGGAGTTTAGTGGTTGTTTTTGCCCAGTTGCTAAGTCCTAGGTGTGTGCTTAATTACTCAGCCATGTCTGACTCTCTGCGACCCCATGGACTGTAGCCCACCAGGCTCCTCTGTCCATGGGGATTCTCCAGGCAAGAATACTGGACTGGGTTGCCATTCTCTTCTCCAAGGAGGTCTTCCTGACCCAGAGATGGAACCCACATTGCTTGCATCTCCTTCATTGGCAGGCATATTCTTTACTACTCTGTCACATTTAAATAATTTTCACTGATTGATTTTAAGGTAATAGAAAACTGGAACATCACTTGAGGGCTTTTCTGACCTGAGGGTTTGTGTTTTACATTGACACCTGTTGAAAGTAACTAGCTAAGTCTGAGAGTATGAACAAATATAAAATAAAAGCTGATATGTAGTTGGAGTAAATTTTTTTCATTTGCATTACTTGTGTTGTCAGATAGGAAAATGTGGTAGAAAAGTCTGGATTTCATACACAATATACCATCAAATGATTTTTCAAATGCTAAGTTTAGAAAGAACTATGCTCAGCCTCCTGAACAAAATGTAAATGCATTCTTCTTCAGGTAGAAGGGGGAAAATCAATTAGTCATTGTGAAGAAAGAGCAAAACAACTGTACATTGCTCTCATAAAATGAAAGTGAGGGGATGTGGTGAATGCAGCTTGCCTGGTAGTGTCAATAAAAGCATCAGTGGAGGACATAGTGTCTCAGTGCTAAATAGCTAAGGTTGCCTAAGAAATTATTGAAAGAAAAATTTGCTCTATTTTTCAACCCTTTGTAACTTCTTTGTGACGTGACCTGGAAACTATCAGCTGAGAATATGTGTCTGCCATGTATGTTTCATTGTGTTACGGAAGTCTTAAATGTTCATATAAATAAGTAATAGAATGAAGTACATTTTAATGGGTTTAGACTATCTTCTCTGAAATATTTAAGACCTAGAAATTGGAGTAGATAACAGAGGGCAAAGAACGAAGCTAAAAAGAAGTTCATATTTAGAAAATCTTGCATATGAATGAAATAAGTGAAACCAAGTAAGGAGATAAAGGCTCTTAAGAGTGTGAAAATGATGGATGTCATGTGTCATCTGGATTACAATTAGATGTCACCTTCCAGTGCTGCTTCCTATCTCACAGACAGGAGGTCACAGGGATGGCCTCAGAGTTTAACCTGAGGCATTTATGCCACTGCATTTTCACTGTATTTCACTATTTATCTATATATATGTACATATATATATATATATATATATATATATATAATTGTTCAGTTGCTCAGTCATGTCCGACTCTTTGCGACCCCATGGACTGCAGCACTCCAGGCCCCCCTGCTCCTGACCATCTCCTGAAGTTTGCCCAAGTTCATGTCCATGGCATCAGTGATGCCATCCAGCCACTCATCTTCTGATGCCCTCTTCTCCTTTTGCCTTCAATCTTTCCCAGCATCAGGGACTTTTCTAACCAGTTGTCTGTTCACATCAGATGACCAAAATACCAGAGCTTCAGCTTCAGCATCAGCCCTTCCAACAAATATTCAGGTTGATTTCCTTGAAGATTGACTGGTTTGATATTCTTGCTGTCCAATGGACTCTCAGGAGTCTTTTCTAACACCACAGCTCAAAGGCATCAATTCTTTGGCATTCTGACATCTTTATGGTCCAGCTCTCACAACCGTACATGACCACTGTGAAGGCCATAGCCTTGACTATATGGACCTTTGTTGGCAGAGTAATGTCTCTGCTTTTCAACACATTGTCTAGGTTTGTCATAGCTTTCTTGACAGAAGCAATCATCTTTAGATTTCTTTGCTGCAGTCACCATCCACAGTGATTATATATATCACTAAATCTAAGGAAAATAGGGTTATTTCATAACGTGAAAGCACAATCAAAATCATAAAGTCCAAAACTATGGGCAAAATTGTGGAGTACTTGATAAACTTTTATCAAATATATGACCTCTTAGTATATAGTAACGTAGTTTTGCATATACTTTGCAACCTGGAAAATGACCATCATAGAGACACCTGACATAGGATGCTTTAGAAGACATGGAAAAGTCTTTGACTGAGTGACTGGAGAGTAAAATAGAAATATAATCTCCAGAAAAGAACTGTATTATTTCGAACTTGGAATGACTTTTTCGAAAGGAAAAAATATTTGAGATTTGCAGAAAATATATCTGATAAGTTTTTTACTTTCATATTAAATATTTGCCTGCATTTTTTCTTTTCTTTAATCAAGGCAATATTGCAGAATGTAGTAATGTCAGTGGGATCAATGTTTAAATAGCTGGCTTATTAATTGATACTTCAATTCAGTTGCTCAGTCACGTCTGTCTCTTTCCAGTCTCCTGAATTACAGCACGCCAGGCCTCCCTGTCCATCACCAACTCCCGGAGTTCATTCAAACTCATGTCCATCCAGTCAGTGATGCCATCTAGCCATCTCATCCTCTGTCATCCCCTTCTCCTCTTGCCCCCAATCCCTCCCAGCATCAGAGTCTTTTCCAATGAGTCAACTCTTTGCATCAGGTGGCCAAAGTACTGGAATTTCAGCTTTAGCATCATTCCTTCAAAAGAAATCCCAGGGCTGATCTCCTTTAGAATGGACTGATTGGATCTCCTTGCAGTTCAAGGGACTCTCAAGAGTCTTCTCCAATACCACAGTTCAAAAGCATCAATTCCTCAGTGCTCAGCTTTCTTCACAATCCAACTACATACATACATGACCACCGGAAAAACCATAGCCTTGACTAGACAGACCTTTGTTGGCAAAGTAATGTCTCTGCTTTTGAATATGCTGTCTAGGTTGGTCATAACTTTTCTTCCAAAGAGTAAGCGTCTTTTAATTTCATGGCTGCAGTCACCATCTGCAGTTATTTTGGAGCCCCCAAAATACAGTCTGACACTGTTCCACTGTTTCCAATGTTTCCCCATGTATTTCCCATGAAGTGATGGAACCAGATGCCATGATCTTCGTTTTCAAAATGTTGAGCTTTAAGCCAACTTTTTCACTCTCCTCTTTCACTTTCATCAAGAGGCTTTTTAGCTCCTCTTCACTTTCTGCCATAAGGGTGGTGTCATCTGCATATCTGAGGTTATTGATATTTCTCCCAGTAATCTTGATTCCAGCCTGTGCTTCTTTTAGCCCAGCATTTCTCATGATGTACTCTGCATAGAAGTTAAATAAGCAGGGTGACAATATACAGCCTTGATGTACTCCTTTTCCTATTTGGAACCAGTCTGTTGTTCCATGTCCAGTTCTAACTGTTGCTTCCTGACCTGCATATAGGTTTTTCAAGAGCCAGGTCAGGTGGTCTGGTATTCCCATCTCTTTCAGAATTTTCCACAGTTGATTGTGATCCACACAGTCAAAGCCTTTGGCATAGTCAATAAAGCAGAAATAGATGTTTTTCTGGAACTCTCTTGCTTTTTCCATGACCCAGTGGATATTGACAATTTGATCTCTGGTTCCTCTGATACCAGCTTGAACATCAGGAAGTTTATGGGTCACATATGGCTGAAGCCTGGCTTGGAGAATTTTGAGCATTACTTTACTAGTGTGTGAGATGAGTGCAATTGTGCGGTAGTCTGAGCGTTCTTTGACATTGCCTTTCTTTGGGATCGGAATGAAAACTGATCCTTTCAAGTCTTGTGGCCACTGCTGAGTTTTCCAAAGTTGATGGCATATTGAGTGCAGCACTTACACAGCATCATTCAGGATTTGAAATAGCTCAACTGTAATTCCATCACCTCCACTAGCTTTATTCATAGTGATGCTTGCTAAGACCCACTTGACTTCACATTCCAGGATGTCTGGCTCTAGGTGAGTGATCACACCATCATGATTATATTGGTCATGAAGATCTTTTTTGTACAGTTCTTCTGTGTATTCTTGCCACCTCTTCTTAATGTCTTCTTCTGTTAGGCCCATACCATTTCTGTCCTTTATCGAGCCCATTTTTGCATGAAATGTTCCCTTGGTATCTCTAATTTTCTTGAAGAGATCTCTAGCCTTTGCTATTCTGTTGTTTTCCTCTATTTCTTTGCACTGATTGCTGAGGAAGGCTTTCTTATCTCCTCTTGCTATTCTTTGGAACTTTCTATTCAGATACTTAATCTTTCCTTTTCTCCTTTGCTTTTCGCTTCTCTTCTTTTCACAGCTATTTGATACTTAGAATTTTATCTTTGGAAGTATAGTACTTTATTCAAGATTCCATTCACATTTTTCTTCTAAACTTATTCTCCATAATAAAAAGTAGGCATCTTTATTATGTATATATACTTTATTTCATTATTTTTTAAAAGATAATTTTTATAGAGTGGTTTTAGAGTCAAAGCAAAATCTAAAGAAAGGTACAGAGATCTCCCATATACCCCCTGTTCCCACATATTCAGTCTCCAGTCTCCTCCATTAGTATCATCTCCCACTAGAATGGCACACGTTACAATTGATGAACCTACACTGACATGTCATTATCACCTGAGGTCTCTAGTTTACATTAGCGTTCATGTTTAGGGCTGCATATTCAGAGGGTTTGGACAAATGTATAATGAATGACATGGATCCATCTTTATATTATCATAAAGAGTATTTTTGCTACCTTAAACACTCTCTGCACTCTTTTTATCCTTCCCTATCTCCATTTCTTTATTTTTGTCTTAAAATATATTATTTTAAACAATACTTCAGTTTTTTAGTACTTAATACCCTACAGGTACGATCAACTCTACTGAAATGTAATTAAGAGGTCATGTATATAAATATGAGATTAGAATTTTGGGAATGAGTGATTTTTTTTTACTTTGAATCAAGGAAGAAGAAACATTTTGGATATACAACACATCAACTAATAGAAAATGGATGAAAGTGGATGTGGTAATACCAGAAGAACTGAAGACATTTAAGGTATAAAAGGGAA
>SJYC01088795.1:0-13175 GCA_006408675.1 Madoqua kirkii
AATATTTCCTCTAGTTAGTAATGGTGACAGAATTTTCTAGGTAGTTTCTCATTATAATTAATTTTGTAGTTGGCCATTGAAGACATTATTTATTTTGAGGTAGATCTTTAATCTTTATTGTTTCTTTTTAACATTTATTGGGAGTGAATGACTATTTTTCACAGTCTTTTCAATATTTGTTTATAAGGGATTCCCTGGTGGCTCAGATGGTAAAGAGTCTGCCTGTAATGCAGGAGACCCAGGTTTAATCCCTGAGTGAGGAAGACGCCCTGGAGAAGGAAATGGCAACCCAGTCCAGTATTCTTGCCAAGAAAATCCCATGGATAGAGGAGCCTGGCCAACTACAGTCATGGGTTGCTGAGTTGGACATGATTGAGCGACTTCACTTTCACTTCACTCTATTATTTTACTCTTTAATTTGATCTTATTGACTATGTTGATAAGACTGTTAAACCAAACTTCTGTTCTTGGAAAGCTCATTGGTTGGGACACAGCAGTTTTTTTTTGTTTTGTTTTGTTTTTAAGAATTGCAAATGCAATTGAGACATTTTAATTAGAGTTTTGTGTCCGTGATCATGAGTGATATTGAGCTATAGTTTAATTCTCTTTTCATCATTCTTAACATTAGAGATATCTGGCATCATAAAATGAGTCAAGGAATTGTTCATATTTTTCTAAAACCTGTGATATATGCAAGTAATGTACAAATGTTTATTCTTTAAAAATTAAATAAAATTAAGCAGTGGGGCCATACACCCTGGTAGATTGTTTTCCTATCACTTTTACAGTTAATTTTTTGGGATAATCAACTTGTTCAAAGCTTTTGCTTCTTTTAGATTTTGGAATTTTAGTGTTTATGTGTTTCATCCTTCAATAACTGTTTGTTTGAAATTGTCCATATTGTTTTAATTGACCAGAGGAATAAGATCTTTGAATATTGTTAATGTTTAGAATTTTTATTAGTCTTTTGGCAATATTCAGTTAATTTTTACTTGAACCTTGAAGATTTTTAAGCTGGAATAATTTTTCAAAGTTATCTTTTCCTACTCTTTGATAGATGAAATAGAGAATTTAATGAACTCATATATCCTTTCTATTACTCTTAGTCTGGAGTTGGGAAGAGTAGGCATTATCCTTCCCAATTGGGTTTGGATTTAAAGCCCATTGAAACTGGGTTCTGTTTTTCTCACTCAGAGACTGAACTGCTGACTTTCAGCCATGGTTTAACCTGTAACACACTCAGCGTTGATCTGGCTAAGAAAATTCCCTTCTGAATGTGTTTTATTTCATCAAAATTGTTGTCTTTACCGATTGCCCATCACTTTGTGATTATCAAAGGGCAGGATCAGACCTTGACATTGTGCAATGTAGACTACCTTGTAAATTTTCATTATTCAGGGAAGCTACCCTGACCGCTCTTCTGAATGTGTGATCTTTCGAGCTGCTAATAATGTTATCCCCCCTGTACATTTGCCATTAGCACTTCCATTGTAGTTAAAATCTAAAGGCAGTTATTTTGTTAACACTCAGATTACATCTTTAATTAAGCTTCCATTCCCACTAGCAAGACAACAATGACAGACATGTAAGCCCCAGGAGAAACCAAGCTCATTCTATGGGCTCTCATCCTTCAGTACATCCAGAAGAAACTTGCCAGTAAAGATCTCCTAGGAATTTTCTAAGGGCATGCTGAATTTCTAATTGTAAACTTAGAAGCTTCATTTAATTTAATTTCAAACTGACTTAAGTCAATAAAACATGTTCACTGAGAGGATTTAGATCAAGAGCTTATTTTTCATGAATGAGATTTTATTTCAAATACTTAGTGTTATCCACCTGAAAGCAATTCATGGTTATCTATGGAACTTAATAGTAAAGAAGTAAAAATGTAATTTTCTTTATCTGATTGACAGTTGAATGTGTGCACGGTTGAGCTATTAGAGCAAAGAACTGTCAAATGTACAAGAGAAGAACTTTCATCCACATGACTTTATGTTTGTTTTTGTAGGATCATTTATTTATTTTGGAGCACATCAACCACCTGCAGTGGCCAAGCTTGGAAGTCCTGTTCTTACAAAATCAGTCACTGCCTCTACCCCATGTCAGGTAACCAATACAGGAATATTCATTGGCTAGTCTGTGGTTATAAACTGTTAGGCTTGGGTTACTCCAGCTAGTAAATGCTTCCTATGTTTTACTACTATTTTCATGATGTATTGAGAGATTTGTGTGAGCTATTTCAGCAAGAAATGTCATGTCATTCCAAAAGGCATTTACACCATAAAACTTGCACTCTTTGTTTGGGGGGCCTATTCAAAAATATTTCTATCATTTTGTATTCTTTCCATGTAGTTCTTTCAATAATTTAAAGCTGTAGATACACGTTGCCCCAACTGCTTGTTATTTTGGCCAGAAACATTGCTAATAATTGAGGAAAATAAAAGCAGTTTAACAAATTGCATTGAAAAAAAATGAAAGGATGAATAAAGACAAATATGTGCAAGAAAAATAAATATATTTCCAGAAGTTTATTTTTTCAGTTAGTGCTTCTGGTGCCACTAAACACAGACCAAGGGGTAAAACACTCGGCTCATTCCCACAGCATAACAGAAAAGAAGGCAAGGGAACTTTGGAGTCAGATGAAACTGGTTCCAATTTCACTTCTGCCACAGATGATATGCTTTGAGACTCAGTGTCTACACTGGAAGCGTAGTGTTAGTGAACCTTCTTCACATGGTTGTGAGAATTCAAATATGATTAAATAAAGGGTCTGGGACATAGTAGGTGTTCAATAAACATAATCCTTCCATTTTTCCATACCACTAAAGAAGTTCCCATGAGAAGTTTCTGTCCTTTTGAGAGCTCTAACATGTCTCTGAGCCTGTAGATTTCAGCTTTCTTCTTCTCCCTTTGCTTATCAGAAAATAATGAAGGGATCAGTAGTCCTACACACTAAATTCATTGCCTGGAAATGCAGGGTTACAGCATTAATTCAGGCATTCCTGATGATAAATTACAGATCATTCAGAGGTGTAAATTTAATTATACTTTCAGCTTGATATAAGCCTGACTGAGAGTGCCTGCAACTCTTCATAGATTGTCCTCTTCTGGGTTTTTTTTTCCCCTTTTTGTTGTTGTTGTTGTTGTTGTTGTTGTCCATATCTTTGTGAGAATTTGGATTAAAACAATGGCCTGAACTCCACCTCCATCTTACCCACTTGGACTCTAGGCTCTCCCACCTTCGGTTTATTTTAATTAAATCTGATGTGATAGATATAGATTCTTTTGGAGAACTTGTGAAACATTTACTTGCTCTTTAAAAGCACTTTACAGACTTATTAAACTTTAGTTCAAGATCACATACCCAAGTAATGCAACTGCTGTTGTTAAATTCATTAAAGACACTGGATAAAAAGGAATGGAATGTATTAACTCTGCCTCTTTTACAGAAGTATGAAAACTAACACTGGGAACTTATTAGAAATTCTGAGACTCATAAAGAAATCATACAGCTCTCTTCTTTTTCAGGATGATTTGCATTTCCCATTGTTGTGTGTGGGTAGCCATTAATTTGTGGTCATTAGGATTGACCCACAATTTATGACTGTTTCCACTTGAGGACTGGAGAAGGTAATGGCACCCCACTCCAGTACTCTTGCCTGGGAAATCCCATGGACGGAGGAGCCTGGTGGGCTACAGTCTATGGGGTCTCGAGGAGTCGGACATGACTGAGCAACTTCACTTTCACTTTTCACTTTCATGCACTGGAGAAGAAAATGGCAACCCACTCCAGTGTTCTTGCCTGGAGAATCCCAGGGATGGGAGCCTGGTGGGCTGCCGTCTGTGGGATCACAGAGTCATACACAACTGATGTGACTTAGCAGCAGCCACTTGAGGACATTTTTCTTTATTGTGGCTTAAATTTGGACCTTACCTATGGGAGCTATTGGGGTGGAGCCTCAGTAAAAGCAATGAGCAATTTAGATGCTTTGTTGTTTGTCTCTCAGAACAAAGTCCTCCACCTTTGTTATTAGATACTGATTTAGAGGCTTGCCTTGATTTGTGGAAAAATAAGAGGTTGCAGACTGCCAGCGGAAATCTTTGTTCCTCTTAACTGCATCTGCTTGAATGTTAGGAATCTTTGAGTTAGAAGGGTGGATATTTGGATTACTTCGTAGTACTTTCCAGCTTAGAATTATTATTTGATTGTTAGAGGTTATTCATAGTCTGAGACGCGCATAGCCGGAGTTCTCTCCCATAGGAGTATTCTAAGAATATACTATTACATTTTTAGAAGTCTGTGGTAATGTGTGTTTGTTTCTTTCATGAAAGTTACAAAATAAGCTAACAGAACAAATTCTCATCTTCAGTAACCAGAAAATGCAGCTGATCTTCCTAATTGGAACCTATTGATCATAGCTGTATTCATGGAATAGCAAATGTTCTTTGTAATAAAATAATAAAGAAGGCCAGTGAGATAAGCAAAGTGGGGAACTTTGATATGATTAAAGCTTTTATTTTATGAAATTATATGATTTTTTCTCTACATAATCATATCAGGCTAATACAGCTAAGAATATTTTTTTGAAAGGACTTTAAAGGAATATGAAGCTTTCCTTTGAAACTTTTTCTAACAGACTTTTCAGGTCATTTTGCGTGAATTACTTTGTACTTTATGTGTAGACCACACATGGCATCGACATATAGAATTGGTCCTGCAACTCTGCAGTATTCAAGGTGTGGACTTTTATTAAAAGCTTCAAAAGCTCCCTTAGTCACTGATGGAAATTTGGCATTTTTCCTTAAAATAGCCAGGAGATAGGACACACAGAACATGTGGAAGCCAGAAGCTAGTATTTCTTATTGCTGTTGAAATACTGTTAATGTTTTTAATAAATCAGGAAATATAGAACATGAAAGAGGTCTGTGAGAATATTAATATTTTCTGAGCTCTCATATTTGAGTCACTGTTAGAAAGACCAAATATCTCACTTCACAGTTAAATACAGCGGGACTTGATAACATGAAGCTTTTGCTTTCAATGCTATTAACAGTTTATATGTTTGTCTTTTGCTTGTTCTAAATTCCCGAACACATATTGCTATTCTAATAATAGTCTTTAATTAAAAACTTCTTAAAATTAAAAAAAAGTCAGTGGGTATATCAGGAAAAAGATTGATGAAACAAAAGATAGACTGGTTCCAAAAATAATGCTTGAGGGCCAGGCTATGTTTGAATCGAAGTATCCCAGCAGCCAGTGCAGAGAGAGACATGTGAGCTGTCATTTGGTTCAAGTTCAAGCGATTAAAAAACAAAAGAAAAATAGTTCTTCTGCGACTCCTGAGTGCACACATACAAGTGTAAATGTTCTTTCTCTGACTCAGTGCCCACCTGTTACTTCCATACTCCATGTAGATATTAAAGGGACAATAGAAACACATGTTTGTAGTAATATAGAAAATATTTGCCAAAATATAGAATTTAGTGAAGGATACTAATAGCAATTCAGTGTTAAGTGCTTCACAACATAATAAAAATATAATATATATAATACCAGAGTGGGTAGCCATTACCTTCTCCAGAAGATCTTCCTGACCCAGGGATTAAGCCCAGGTCTCCTGCATTCCTGACAGATTCTTTACCACCTAAGCCACCAGGGAAGCCCAATATGTAATATTGTCTGTACTTATATGTAATGTATAATGTAACAACATATAAATTAAACATATAAGATATATAACATATATATATATATATAAAACATTTAACAATATAAAATGTAACAGTGATAACCCATTTGTAGCAAATCTCTCAATGGGTTTTAAAAGGCCAGGTTTTATCATGTTCCCCTACTAGACTAATGAAGTCTTATCGGAGAGAAATTTAGGAAACTTGCGGTGGGGCTTGAAATGGTGCAGTCATGATTTGTTCTCTGTTTTTTTTTACTCCAAGGGTAGCGTTAGATCATGTTAGAGATCCTGGGCTTCCCCAGTGGCACTGGTGGTAAAGAGCCCTCCTGCCAGTGCAGATTAGATGTAGGAGACTGGGGTTTGTTCCCTGGGTCGAACTAGAGTGGGTTGCCATGTATTCTTGCATGGAGAGTCCCACGGACAAAGGAGCCTGGCAGGCTCCAGCCCTTCAGGACACACAGAATTGGACACAGCTGAAGAGACTTTGCATGCATGTGTACGTGTTAGACATTCTAGAGGGAACAATGGATTTTGGGGAAAGGTTGAGCAGATATTCTTTCTTATTGGACATGGTTAAAACACACCCAGATTAATCATTTGATTAGAAAAGATTGTATTTTACTGAAGACTGCACACTTCCACTTAAGCTCATTCAGATAAAAACGTCGGTCAAAGGCATGATTATGACTAGGAGTCATAAGAATCACTGTAGTGGTAGTGGTGTTAGTCACTTAGTCATGTCCGACTCTTTGACTCTATGGACAGTAGCCCGCCAGGCTCCTCTGTCCATGAGATTCTCCGGGCAAGAATACTGAAGTGGGTTGCTATACCCTTCTCCAGGGAATCTTCCCAACCCAGGGACTGAACCCAGGTCTCTATGCATTGCCTGCGATACAGTAGACCTAGGTTCAGTTCCCGGGTCAGGAAGATCCCATGGAGAAGGGCATGGCAACCCACTCCAGATTTCTTGTACTCCAGTATTCTAGTAATGATAAGGGGGATGTATGAGAGAGAGGTGGAGAAGGCAATGGCACCCCCCTCCAGTACTCTTGCCTGGAAAATCCCATGGATGGAGGAGCCTGGTGGGCTGCAGTCCATGGGGTCTCAAGAAGTTGGACATGACTGAATGACTTCACTTTCACTTTTCACTTTTATGCATTGGAGAAGGAAATGGCACCCCACTCCAGTGTTCTTGCCTGGAGAATCCCAGGGATGGGGGAGCCTGGCGGGCTGCCATTTTTGGGGTTGCACAGAGTCAGACACGACTGAAGTGACTTAGCAGCAGCAGCATGAGAGAGACATATGAATGCTCCCCCTCTACCACATGGACTTATTCCCAGCTGAGTTTTGAGGAGTTACAGATATCTTGTTTCTTTCTCTTTTTTTGGTGTATGCATGTTTTATTTTTTTGTCTTATTTTGGATCTTGAAGATACAACAGGTGTTGGAAACACCAGGCAAGGGTTGATGTTTGTGGCCGAGAAATCAGAGATAACTTGTGCATTTGGAGAAAATGAGAAAAGACATGAAGATCTGACCAATAAGCTCCCTCATAGGGAAGCAAAGAGTCAAGAGCATAAGAAAGTTGAGGAAAAAGGCAGAAAATCTGGAGTAGAGTTCCGATTGGAGACAAACCCAAATCAAATGAAATAGCAAAGAGAAATAGGGAAGACATTATTTTGAGCTTCTAAATAATACCCTGTTATATCTGTTACTAATAAGTAATTCCTAGTTGTTCCTAATCACATTCTTTTGTAGAGACTGGCCTTTCCTCTAGGAATATCACAGGGCCCTGTAGAAACAGAATAGCAAGATTAGTTATTCAGCCTGTACTCAGTAACTAATAGTATAAGTCACTTGATAAGAATGTCCTTTATTTTTATAGGAAAATGAATGATTAAGTATTTTAAAATATATATACAAATAATATAAAATCAGAATACAATTAAAAACAGTAAATTAATTTGAGCTTCATTTCTTTCTCTCCAATTTGCAATTAATGGAATTGCTTTGTTGGAAGCTTTTTAAACCACGTGAAATTCTTTTGAATAAACTGATTCAGTATCTTGCATAGTCACCCTGTACATAGAATCCAAGCTGTGGCTATACAACTTACTGAAAACCCAGAAGAAATAAAAGCAAGCCTTTAATATTAACATTTTATATAACTGCTTTTTTTTTTTTTTGGCAATGGGGCACACCAGGTCTTAGTTCCCTGACCAGAGATTCAACTCTTGCCCCTTGCATTGGGAGTACTGAGTCTTAACCACTGAACCACCAAGGGAGTCCCTATGTCCTTGCTTTTTAGTGAGTCAGACATAAATCAATATAGTAGTTTCCTTTAAATGATAATTAATAAATACACTTTTAATGATTGTTATTTTAATGTGGGCTTCCCTGTTGGCTCAGAGGTTAAAGTGTTTGCTTGCAGTGAAGGAGATCAGAGTTCGATCCCTGGGTCAGGAAGATCTACTGGAGAAGGAAATGGCAACCCACTCCAGTATTCTTGCCTGGAGAATCCCATGGATGGAGGAGCCTGGTGGGCTACAGTCCATGGGGTCGCAGAGAGTTGGACACGACTGAGTGATTTTCACTTTCACTTTCCCTGGTAACTCAGTGGTAAAGAATCCACCTGCCAGTGCAGGAGATGTTGGTTTAAACCTTGGGTTAGGAAGATCCCTTGGGTAAAGAAATGGCAACCCACTCCAGTATTTTTGCCTTGGAAATCCCATGGAGAGAGGAGCCCGATGGGCTGCAGTCAATGGGGCTACAAAGATTCAGACATGACTTAGTGACTAAACAATAAGAACAACAACATGATTTTAATATACATGATTGATAGTTCTTTTTAATAGAATTTTCTGTGATGAAAATTGTCTTCTGCATCTACTATGGAAGTCACTAGCTACAAATAGCTATTGAGCATTTAAAATGTGATGATCATGGAGAGAGTAAATTTTTCATTTTGTTGAATTCATTAACGTCTAAATAGCCACACTGTTTTCATATGCTTGTCATTATATGCTTAATTGTTCCTTTTCGTTCTCTCGCATAAAACTTTGAGGTCCCTAGGGACACCTGATTCCTTGTACATTTTTCGATACATGGCAGGGGGGTTCTCTCTCTATCACTCTCTCTGAAGGTCTTTAGATGTTTTTTTATATTTATTTATTTTTGGCTGTGCTGGGTCTTGGTTGCTTTGTGGGAGCTTTCTCTAGTTGTGGCGAGTAGAGGCTACTCTTGGTGGCGGTGTGCAGGCTTCTCGTTCCGGTGGCTTCTCTTGTGGAGTACAAACTCCAGGCACATGGGCTTTTGTCATCGTGGTGTATGGACTTAGTTGCTCCATGGAATATTCCTGGACTAGGAATTGAACCTGTGTCCTCTGCACTGGCAGGAGGATTCTTATCCACTGTACCATCAAGAAAGTCCTATAAACATTTGCTTTAACACTAATGCTGATAGTCCTACTCAAACTTCCTTCTTTTCTTTAGTACCTATTAACTGAGTACCTACTAAATGCAAGTTTCCCTAGTTGGTTCTACGAGGAATTAACAATGTGCATTGTGATTTTGAATGCATGACATAATGTTACACTCTAATGTGTATTACAGTGGGAACCACAGATGTTGACAACATGCCTATCTCAAGTCATAGCTGTATTAACTCTTGTACAGTATTTCTACCCTGACCAGCATCAAATTTGGAAAGACACTGGGAGGTTTCTTGGTCTATACCAAACTAAAGAATTCTCCTGAAATCTCTATAATGCCAATTCACTTTTAAAAAAGTAAATTAAATATGAAGTTCTAAGCTCTTATCCAATTGAATATGGATCCTGTTGGCATTTACTCTTAATGCACTATTAACTTCACACGGGTAATGTACTGAGTGACAATTTGACAGCTTGAAATTCTAGGGCAGCACGGCCAACTCTTCAACTAGGTTTAAAGCTCTGGAATATTTACAAAGTTGGAACATGCTGAAACTATAGCAGAGATGTAAAATTTAATTGTGGTAGGGGTCTGTACAATCTCTCTTTTCACAGAATTTAATTAAACACTTCCATTTGACTTTATGTTTCTTGGCTTGCCTCAAGACCTGAGTGTAGGTGAGCTTGGTGGTAAAATCTGATATGAAATGGATATCAGAAAGAGTGCTTTGACCAAGTGATGGCAATTCAGTAGACACTGAAAACAATGTGTACCACATTGAAACAAAGAATGCTTGATGTTTCAAACAGTTTTTTAGAAGACATTACACATTTTTTTTCAACTTTCATCTCCACTGAAATTGGTACCCACAATGACATAAATGGGATAATAAATAAATAAATAATGCATGTAATAATGTCTGTCCATGCAGCAAGGTAAAAGTCCAATGATGAAGGGGAGAAAAGAGAAGAGCAGGAATTTAAAATGTAATGAAACTGAAAAGGAGTCACTTTGAGTCAAAAGAGAATGATTTCATTTCTCAGGAGCCTCATCTCTGAACAATGCTCTGTCTTTGAAACATGAAGCATTAGAACTCTCTGGCATAATGAGAGGAAGAAAAAATTGCTGTTGTGTCTGAACTTGGTTTTGTGAGTTTTTTTTCATGATATATTTTGTATTATATCATTCAACCACTGAGGCAATTAATTTTCAACTTGCCTTGTGTCCAATCCTTAGTAAATGGTCAGTAAATATTGGTTGAGTAATGACAGTGCTGAATTCCATGTTATAGCTGCAGCTGTCAGCACCTAAAATAATCCTCTCTGTTTTCTCCACTACCTCGTTAACCTGTCAGTCCTTTAGATTGTGTCACCACTGATGGTGAGTAGGAAACAAAAAGATCAAATCTAGGCTCCCTAACTGCAAAAAGAACATTTTCTAGTTAGATTAAATTATTGATAGACAATACTATGTGATTTCTCACGGTTTTTGCTAATGTCACAACAAAGAAGGAATTAAGGAAAAGTATTCCTTGCAGTCTTCTTTTACTTGAGAAAATTTTGAAGACATCAAAGAAAATGAATAGCAGTATGTGATTTTTGAGTCAGATGTAGAACATGTGTCTTCCTGTATTCATAAGAAGCAAGAAAGCAAGAGAAAAGGGTCCTAAAATTGTTCCCTAATGATGTAGACAAATATTTGTCCTCATAGTTGTCTGAGCAGGATGCTGGTGTCCCATGTCTTTAGACAGCTCTATAGCATGTGTTTAAAATACCAGTTAATGTAACTGCCTTGAGCCTTTTCTTAAGGAGGGACCACAAAGGCTGGCAGAAAATGTACTTAGCGTTTTCTGGGTCTACACGTTTGGAGGAGAATTAAGATGATATTGAACACCAAAGTAATTTTGGGTATTTTTAATTATAGAAGATCTACTGGGCATAAGTAAATGGAATATTTATATCACTCAAACACACTTTTCACCAGGTGCAGTTTTGGTATCGTTTGTCTCAGCATTCACGTCTCTCGCTTTTTACGAGAACATCTCTGAATGGGGATTTGCAGAAGCACAGTGATCTAATTGGAATCTCTGAATCTCAATGGCGACGAGCAAAAATCAATCTCATTGCACAGGCTGGAGAATCTACTCTCCCTTTTCAGGTAAGCATGTAAGAGATGAATACAACTCAGAAGAAGATGCTTATTTAATGCTGATCTTCCCAGACAAAAGCAGAACACTATGTCCCATAAGTTTATCTGATATTAATAAAGCAAGCATATTCACAGTCAGGGATAAGTAGAGAAGTTATCTTGACTAAGTACTCAAGACTTAACTTGTGGAAGCAGAGCAAAAGTGGAGGTAAGGATTGAGCAGGATGGCAGAGAGAAGAGAAATGTAATGGGAAAATATTTTTCTTAAATAAGGATGGCGGAGTACATGAGGTAGTGAAAAAAATCTGAGCTCCTATTTGCTGTCCGTTAATACTGAGAATTTTTATCACACTTTTATGTCGTTTTCTTGGTTAAACAATGAAAGAAAGAAACTGTAGCTTACCAAATGAGTGCCCCAGCTTCCACCCTTCTGGACGTGACTCTCTTCTGGATAATATTTTGGAAAGAGCTAGTTTAGTAACTAGATGGGACGGTGGAATTAGAGGAACACACACTGCCATCAGTCAGATGGTCTGAGTTCTCATCTCTGCTTAACCCAAGGGTTGCTAAGTGACTGTATACATTATACTTTACAGCTTCAGATTTTCCAATCTGGGAAAACCACAGTGATAATAAAAGCAATACTTGGCGGAGCTGAGTATTAAAGAAAGTGTAGCTAAAACGGTAGCTATGAACATGGGCTCTTTAGCATGAGGTTCAAATGCTGGTGTATAGTCAGAGGGAAATTGCTTTATCCTTCCATGCTTCTGATTTTTTCCCTATAAATGGGTGCATGGAGGGAAGATTGTTGGGGTGTTCGAAGCCTCTGAAAATAGCACACCTCATCTGCTACTCACTTCCTAACTGACGCAAATACAGAAGTCAAACAGGGAGAACAGACTATATTGGAGAAGATGCCTTTAGAACCTTCAGGGATATATTTAAAATAAGGACTTCCCTTGTGGTCCAGTGGTTAAGAATCTGCCTGCCGATGCAGGGGACATGGGTTTGATTCCTGGTCCAGGAACTAACATCCCACTGGCCACAGGGCACATAAGCCTGTGCTCCACAAGAGAAGCTGATGCAATGAGAAGCCTACACCCGGCAAGTAGAGGTTAGTCCCCGCTCTTCGTAAGTGGCAAACGCCTGTATGCAGCAAAGAGGCAGTGCAGCCAAGAAATGAATGAAGTTTAAAATAATACTTCACCTCAGAATAACCAGGCCCACCCAGAGAACAACCAACTGCTAGAGAATCCAAGACTCAACCTTTGGGGAAACCATCTTATCATGAATGACTATGATATATCAGTGTTGTCTCCTCAGTTGTAAAAAATGCTCCCCTCTGATGGGGGGTGGTGATGATGGAGGAGGCCATGGATGCTTGGGGCCAGGAGGTGTGTGGGATCCCTCTGTACCTTCCTCTAAACTGTGCTCTAAAACTGTCCTAAATGTGCTCTAAAATCTTAATAAAAAACAAAATACAAAACCCAGAATGTCCTTTGTTGAAACTGACTCTTTGAGAAGTATTAACAGTTGAAGGAGAAGGCAGTGGCACCCCACTCCAGTACTCTCTCCTGGAAAATCCTATGGATGGAGGAGCCTGGCAGGCTGCAGTCCATGGGGTCGCTGAGGGTTGGACACGACTGAGCGGCTTCACTTTCACTTTTCACTTTCATGCACTGGAGAAGGAAATGGCACCCCACTCCAGTGTTCTTGCCTGGAGAATCCCAGGGATGGGGGAGCCTGGTGGGCTGCCATCTACAGGGTCTCGCAGAGTTGGACACGACTGAAGTGATTTAGCAGCAGCAGCAGCCGCAGTTGAAACTCATACTGCTCTTTCTGGGCTTCATTAACCTGTCACTTATTATTGAAGAGTTTTAGTATAGCATAGGTTTTTTTTTTTTTTT
>SJYC01088796.1:0-12665 GCA_006408675.1 Madoqua kirkii
TTTTTTTTTTTTTTTTTGGTCACACTGTGCGGCATATGAGATCTTAGTTTCCTAGCTGGGGATCAAACCTGCGCCCCCTGTCCTGGAAGCACGGAGTCTTAACCACTGGACCACTAGGGAAGTCCCAGGCTCTTCTTAATTGTTCTGGCTTTGGAGGGGAGTGAATGGCCCTGGGTTCTTGCTTTAAGCCTTAGCCGTGTTTAATTTGCCCCTGAGAAGGTAAGGGGTTTACCTGTGCCTCTGTTCCGTCTCATGTAATCCTGTTACTTGGCTGTAGTAAAGGCTTGTTTTAGAAACTATAGTCGGTGAAAGACAAATCACTGTTTTCTCAGATTTCACCTTTCAGAAGGCTATTATAGCTCCACAGTCTCTAAGCAGCAATTTAGAAAGTCAAAATTTGGAAAGCAATAAGCTTTTGAAAAATAAATTCAGAGGCAAAATTTAACCTGACCTGAACCAGTGTTAAGCGGTTCATTTAGTGATGGGTTTGATGATAGAGAGCTGCCCTCGGTCTCTCTGAGGGCATCATGATAGATTTAAGATGAACATCCACAACTGTGAACTATTCAGATTTCAAATCTTCGTTGGACTCAAAAGACTGTGGGTAAGGAACTGGGGTCTGTGTTAACATCCTGGTGTGAATTGGTGCAGATTTTATACACATTTTATAAGACAGATAAATACGCAGTCACACACATACATAACATGTGTTTTTATTGAATACATTGATATTGTTTAGATATATTATTAAACCTTTCAAACAAGTAGAAAGTACACAGAAAAGCAAACACCCATGTACTTAAACTTCAGAATGAATTAATATGAACATTTTTGTTTGCTTGTAATGTTGATACGTTTGTTTCTAAAAACACAGCTTTTATCTTCTTGGTACCCTTTTTTACTCCATTTCTTATCCTCTACAAGAAACAAAAATGCTAAAATTATGTTGCTTTTAACCTGATTTTTCTAAGAGTATTTTCATTACAGAAATATGCGTGAGAAGTCTAGCTAGATGTAGTTCTACTTCATTCTTTGGTCAATAGCAAACAGAAAAGATGTTATACCTACAAAGAGTCAATCTAGCTCTTACATATTCAAATATTTAAAGTTTATCTTCTTGGAAACAGGCTCCTTTGGCACTTTAAATTTAGTGGACTGAAGTATTTAAGGGTGACCTTCTTCATCGCCTGACCATCAGTTTAATGCGGCCAAGCATATATTTGTACAGAGTTATCTAATCCAAACATGGGAAAGGAGAAAGACATGGGACTCTGTGACCTCTCCGTTCTCTTGTAGCCTTGACATTCAGACCCAGTGTGGTCCTCTTGTGTCTCTTGTACACATCGCAACAGAATAGAAAGTGCTCTGATTTCTTTAGGAAATCAGTGCCTGGGTTAGGTAGGGCTTTCAGCCTTCTGGTAGAAATGGATTTGGCTCACTGTTTATTTTGCAAGAACAGCAAATTAGCATTTTAATATTCTCTCCATTGCCTTTGAAATTTTTATTGGAAGAACATTAAGTCACATAGTTCACATTAATAGTATTTTTTTCCCAATCTGTTTTAACTGTTCCTACTCATTTTAAATATTCAGCTTTTTACACAAATATATTCACTTAATTTGCAATTTGTTTCCTAACTCTTCTTCTTAATTTCATATTTAGAAGTGGTACTTTTTCTGAATACTGTTTATTGATTTCAGGTTGATCTGTTGTTTTTGAGTTTGCTACTAAAACATAGTTGTGTCATATTTAGATTTTATTTTAAGATGACCATTTTGTGGAATTTTCTACAATAATTTTCACTCTTGATCAGTGTTGATGGTATAAATCAATAACAATTTCCTGACGTTATTTGAGGATTCGGTGAAGGGTAAGATTTATAATGCAAAGTAAAAGCTGGTCTCGTCTCTGTAATGTTGCTATGTCCTTGGCCTTCTTAGTCCAGGGCTTCATTAAATCTTCTTTTGCTAGGTAGCTCTGTTCTCCAGCATCTCTGAAGACCAGTTATCTCTTATTTCATGGTAGTGATGATGTTCAGCATAATCATCCATGGCTCAGGTTACACATTTTTCTTACTCAAAATGTGACCTTCAACCAGTAACTTCAGCTCTCTAAGCTCTGTTTCCTTTGCTTTAAAATGTGGATGAAAATAGCACTGTCTTCACATGGTTAAAATAAGTGAATGTATTTTAACTTATTTAGCTTACTCCAGGCCTAGCATGTAAAAAAAAAAATGCATCCAAGCTCTTTAGTAAAAGTTTGCTGTTGATCTTATTTTTAACACCACCTTCATTGTTTAAAAATTACTGTAGTCCAGTTTTTCTTTATTTTTTCTTATCATATTCCGATAGTCTCCATTTCCCCCTTAGATTCATATTTATTCATTCTCATTATTCTTTGTTTAAAACAAGATATCAAAGAACCAAAATTTAAATATGCTAGTTGAATATTTCTCTGGAAAACCTTCTCTCAGTTTTGCAGATGTAAAAAGTAATCACTTGACTGTAAACAATATTTACCATTGCCGTGCTTCCTGAAAGCAAAAACAAGAATTGATTCTGCTCACTCAGGGAGTAATATAATATAATTGAATATAACAAAACTCAACAAGATCCCAAAAAATAGTTTTAGAAGGAAAGATGTCTACATATAATTAGAAATTTTAAGTCTCAAATTACCTTTAGAATCTTCTTAAAATTAGGTTTTTCTCTCTGCCTTTTTGCATGGTAGAAGCATCTCTTCTGAGCAACCTCTGGCTCACACAGTGATTATTAACTGATACTGTAGTTCTCAGGGGGAATTGCCTTCAGTGACGAATTGAAAGATCAGCTTGGTTTAAAGAAAGTAATACAAAATAGAAACAGTGAAGATGATTTTGGCACAATCAGGTGATATTATTTACAGATATGAGATATATATTTTTAGAGGAATTTTAACATTTTTCTCTACTTAAAATTGGAGGATTTTAATTAATCCAGATCAAATTGTAACTGTTCACATAGTCTTGCAATTAGTTATATAGAGGAAAGCAGGCAAAGGTATAGATGACCTAAAACTGGTTTAGTATTACTTCTCTACTGAAACTTTTTTCTAAATTCTCTCTCACATTCTTGGCAGAAGTAATGAAGTGCTTTTCTTTGATTCTCTTAGTATCTTATGCATATTTCTTATATAGTACTTATGGTATAGTTTAGGTGTCGATGTGTCTTACCAAGTTAATTTTAAGGTCTTTGAGCTCAGAGATCTCCCTGATAACATGGAGATGCACTTACTAGCCACTTGCTAGCCTGGACTAGTGGTCCTGCTATGTGTTGTTAAGACTCTGCACATATTTTTTTTTCTTTCTTCTTTTTTTTTGGTTAAATAACAGCATAATGTGAGTGATTAACAAGAAAGAAAACAAATTATATTAGTCATTGTTTAGAAAGTTAGAATAAATTAAACTTAAGTAGATGCCTCCAAGTGCTTTAGCATAGGAATGTTATTAACCATTGTAAGTGGTTTTTTGCCTAAGTAGGTTTCCATATATGTATATATAATCTATATAAGTGTTTAAATATTCTGATATGTAAATGAATCATTGCCTTCAGCAGACACTTTATAAATGAACTCATATCTCAATTAAATTGAGTTGTAAACCACGCAGTTGATTACCCCAAAGAGCTCATTTTAAATGCTTATAACTCTTAATGGCTCCAGTGGGAAGGTGGCCCTTCAGTTGTGATGAATGGTGCAACTTCTAATTGAAACAAGGTTACCTAGGATATTAAGGTTGCATAAGGTGCTGTCAAAGCAGTTATGACTTTATAAATTCCTAATTTGAATTTTCTGATCAAAGCAATTTTCTAAAATTAGGTTGGAAGATTGGGACATATGCAAATAAGCTTCTCTACACAAAGAAATATGATTGTAATACATTTACTTTTGTTAAAAAATGATTAAGGAAGATAGTTTAGGGGGTACAAATAAGGTTTATTCAACACTTCAAGAAACAGTCTCTAATTTGAAGAAATGCAAAATGGGGTAGAAGGCAAGAAACTTTATAGGGTAAAGAATAAAAAATGAGGAAGAGATAAGACAGAAAATATTCAGCTGGTTGAGGCCTCATAGTCAACCTTGCTTGGGTTGAGAAGGAATAAGGAAATATAGAGCCCAGAGTTGGCTAGAAGTTTGGATACTGAATGACTGAATTTACTGTGTTTCTGGTCAAGAGGAGCATTTAAAGGTATGAAAGTTACTTAAGTTTTGGTTTGCTGTAATGGCACCCGAGCAGGAATGGCTCCATTCTGGGCCTAGAAATCTAAAAAAAATGCTTATAGTATATTTCTAATAATTTATCTTTCTGTAATTTTAGTTAATTTTGGAAGCTACAGTTCTATCATCAAACGCTACTGTTGCTTTAGATGACATCAGTGTATCCCAGGAATGTGAAATTTCATATAAGACACTTCCAGGTACTAGTGTGCAAAGCAAAGGTAAGTTTTTTCTTTTTTTTCTTATGATTTTTGCAATTTTGAACATTGAAACGGTTTTCTTTGATATCAAAATATACGTATACATTTTAAGCTTTTGATATGGACCATTTAAAAAATCTTTTTTGAATTTGTTACAATATTTTTCTGTTTTGGTTTCTGGCCACAAGGCATGTGTGATCTTAGCTTCCTGACCAGGGATGAAACCCTCATCCCCTGTATGGGAAGACAAAGTCTTAACAACTAGACCATCAGAAAAGTCCTTCAAAATATAAAATATATTAGAATCCTTCTTTAATATAGTTCATTAATACCAGGATGTGAATTATGTCACATGTCCATGAAAACTAAAACATTTCTCTTAAAAAAAAAAGGTAAAAATATGATCTATCACAGTCTAGGCCCAAGGCTATCCAAAATAACATTGTACACTTGGGGCTAAAATTGTCACATACAGATTATTTAATTATAATAGTTATGAAAGAATTTTAAATATTTCACATGTTTTAAAATACCTCTCTAAAAATAAATTGCATTTTAATATTGTTTGATACTTCAACTGAATATGTAATTAAATTCATGTTTCAGAATCACTCGGGAGTTCAAAAAAAGTATTGTTTGGAAAAGTGACTTAAGGCCAAAGAAAAATTTCAAACTGGACCCTAAAATTATGTGTTTAAATTCAAAACAACCTTTTCAAGAAACAGATGGAGTTTAACTAATTCTTTGACTGCATATTTTATAGAGAATTTCAATTGAGAGAAAGATGTACTGTCAAAAAAATGGATCCCAAATAATAGAATAGGCATTTTTGAAAACCTCTCCATAATATATGGGCTTCCCTGGTGCCACAGTGGTGAAGAATTCACCTGCCAATGCAAGAGACTCAGGTTTGATCCCTGGGTGGGGAGGATCCCCTAGAGAAGGAAATGGCAATCCACTCCAGTATTCCTGTCTGGGAAATCCCATGGACAGAGGAGCCTGGGGTCTATAGTCCATGGGGTCTTTGTGAGAGCATGTTGAAATGGGTATATATTGTGCCTGCAGTTACTTTATTATTTTAACACCGGTTGATGTTTCTCTCTGACCACCCCTTTCCTCAGGTCTCACTTAAGAAACAAAAATAAATATTAAAAATGTTTCTGAAAATTGTCACACTTCATTTTATTAATCTCTTTACATGAAAAATAATTGCATGTGGACATCCGGCATGTCATGCATTGTGAAGTTATGTTTTCTTATATGACATACTTAGTGAGAGAAGTCACATTCTTAACAGGAGCTAAATGCATTTATCAAGGATGATACAGGAGAAACAATTTTAAACTGAGATCTCAGTTAAAGAACTTTTCATTAAAGATCCTTTATTAAAGGCATCTTTCATTGGTGAGGCTGTATATTCTATGTCCTAACTGTATTGTGTTAACATGCTTTTACATTATTCAGAATATGTGTCCTGAATTTACAATAAACCATTCTAAGCTGTGTATAGTGTGTGGGTGGGGGGAGGGGTGGGGGTGGATAGACATTACAGAATGCAAAGCAGCAGATTTAATGATTAATGAGTTTTGGAGGGTTAACCAGAATTACCTTATTTCTGTTAATTAATTAAACATTTTCTTTCTCTTAATTAAATGCTGCATCACCAGAATTGAAATCGTAGGAAGGTATTAGAGTTGACATGGAGGGCGGTGTATTTGGAAGCAGAAGTAGTTAAAAGTTTTAATTATCAGTAAAATTAACCTTAGTAGAAGTCTCTGAGAATACTTGATCTCACTTACAGAGAATTCTCTTCATAAATTAACTCAAAACTCATTTATGTGTGCTTCAGTTGGCACACCAGCTCAGGTGGTTAGAGCATAATTATTAGGCCAAATTTACGTGAATTATTCCTGAAAGACCAATGATTTTACATAAAGGAAAAAAACCCCAAAACCAACTTTCTTACCATTTGTACAAATTTATCCAATAGGCAATTATAAGATCTCCTTCATGGACTTTAGTATTTCTACCAAGCAGGGGTTTAGGGATGGGAGTAGAAGGGGACTTGTCAAGTCCTACTTATGGTGAGTTATGTTATATTTATGGCCAGAGATTTATCGAGACCCTATGCTTGCCATCTTTAGCCCATTTAAAAACTGGTGTTCATGAAACAATTACATATTCCATCTATTTGTTGGAAGAGATAAAGATGTTTTATTCTCTCCATCTCTTAATTTGAAGCTGGACTTGTGCCACATGAGGACGCAGGCTGGACTTCATCCAGGAGGGTGTATGATTTCACATCTGACTGTCCAGATGGAGCAGAGGAAGCTAACTGTGGTAAGTGAGAGAGTCCAGACTCAATCGACTAAGATCGGTGGGTACATATTTACTCTCTGAATGTAAAGTGCATGCTACTTAATGTTTATTTTTTTGTTATTAATATTTTAAAAATATTTTTATTGAGGTATGATTAATGTATAACATTATATTGGTTTCAGACATACAACACAGTGCTCGGATATTTGAATATAAGGCAAAATAACCATGAAAATAAGTCTAGTTATATCACCATACATAGTTATAAAATTTTTTCTTGTAATGAGAGCTTTTATTAAAAAAAAATATTTATTTGGCTGTCCTGGATCCTATTTGTAACATATGGGATCTCTGTTGCCCTTAAGTTTAAAAATTTACTCACTTAACAACTTTCAAATACACAGTATAATATTATTGATTATTATTACCGTGCTATACATTATTACTCCTCATGACTTACTTATAAGTTTGTACCCTTTGATCCCCAGTTCTCTGCCTCTGGCCATCACCATTCTGTTTCCTAAACTAGGACCTTGGGTTTTTGTTGTCTGTTCGTTTTCTAGATTCCATATAAAATCATATGGTATTTGCCTGTCTCTGTCAGACTTATTTCACTTAACCTAATGCCCTCAAGGTCTATCTGTGTTGTCACAAATGACAAGATTCCTTTGTATTTTATGGCTAAATATTATTCCATTGTGTCTATGTACCACATTTTCTTCATTATTGTAGTAATGCTGCAGTGAACAGGGGGCGCATATATCTTATCGAGTTAGTGTTTTTGTTTTCTTTAGATAAATTCAGGGCACCATCTGAGTGTCCTACACTTTTAACTCAGTTCTGACGCTGTCTACCCAGAGATGCCATTAAGATCTACAGGTTAAGGCTCAGTCTTACAAGACTGCCTCCCTTCTTCTGCTATACTTTGGATGATGATCTCAAGTCCAGGTTGTTATTAATTGGCTAGCTCTATGTCAGGTTTCTTGGATTCCTTCCTTGGATTTGATTAATTTGCTAGGGCAGCTCACAGAACTCAAAGAAACATTCTACTTATTAGATAACCTGTTTATTATAAAAAGATCTAACTCAGCAACAGTTTGATGGAAGAGACACAGTGTGGGGGGAAGGGATGAGAAGCTTCTGTGTCCTCTCCAGGTGCTACTCTCTCAACACCTCTATGTGTTCACCAACATAGAAACTCTCCAGACTCCATCCTTTTCAGTTATTATGAAGGCTTCATTACATAGATAGTAACATGATTGATTAAATCATTGGCCACCGATTCAACCTCCAGCCTATCTCCTCTCCTCAGTGGTAGGACTGGAAGTTCCAACCTCTAATCATATATTTGGTTCATTGGCAACCACCCTCCATCCTTAGGTTCACTCCAAAATTTCCTAATTAACGTGAGAATACACAACTTTGTTATTCTCCATACTTAGGAATCCCTAGTGGCTTAGCAGTAAAGAATCCACCTGCAGTGCAGGAACCTCAGGAGATGTATGTTTGATCCTGGGTTAGGAAGATCCCTTGGAGAAGGGAATGGCAACCCACTCCAGTATTCTTGCCTGGGGAATCCCATGGACAGAGGAGCTGGGTGAGCTACAGTCCATAGGGTTGCAAAGGGTTGGACAGGACTGAAGTGGCTTAGCATGCATGCATGCACATTTAGGAAATTCCAAGGATTTTAGGAACTCTGAACCAGAAACAGGGATGAAACTTTCGGATGTAATCCCGCTTGTTTATTTTTGCTTTTGTTGACTCAGCTTCTGGTGTCAAATCAAAAAAGCATTGCCAAGACCTCTGTCATGGAGCTTCTTGCCTGTGTTTTCTTCTAGAACTTTTATGCTTCAAGTCTTATGTTGAAGTTTGTGATCTATTCTGAGGTAATTTTTATGCATGGTGTAAAGAGAGCGGCCCACTTTGGTTTTATTTTTATGTGACTGTCCAGTGTTCCCAGAACCATGAAGAGACTATCTTTTCCTCATTATTTATTTTTACCTTCCTTATTGAACATTAATTATACATGGGTGGGTTTACTTTTGGGCTCTCTATTCTGTCCCATTGATCTATGTTTATTTTTATGTATGACAATAACATAGTTTTAATCATGATACCCTTGTAATATAATTTAAAATTAGGGTGTGAGATGCCTCTGTTCTTCTTTCTCAAGATTGCTTTGGATGTTTGGTGTCTCTTGTGGTTCCATGAAAATCTTAGGATAGTTTGTTCTATTTTTGTGAAAAATACCCCTGAAACTTTGTTAGGGATTGCATTAAATCTGTAGATTGCCTCATGGGCTGGGGAGGGGGTGTAGCATGGACATTATAACAATATTAATTCTTAGAATTCATTGAGCATAGAAAATTGTTCCATTTATTTGTGTCATCATCCATTTCTTTTATCAATATTTTATAGATTTTAGTGTCCAGGTTTTTCATCCCCTTGTTTAAATTGATTCCTAAATACTTTGTGGGTTTCTCTCTTTTTTTTTTTTTGGTGCAATTTTAAGTGTCAATCTTTTCTTAATTTATCTCTCATAGTTCATTATTGATATATAGAAAGGCAATAGATTTTTGTATGTTGTTTCTGTATCCTGCAGCTTTACCAATTCATTGATTGGTTCTAACAGATTTTTGGGGAATCTTTTATAATCATGTCCTCTGCAAATAGTTTTATTTCTTATTTCTGATTTTGATGCTCTTTATTTTTCTTGGTAGATATTGTGACTAGGTCTTCCAATACTGTTAAATAAAAATGGTAAGTGTAGGCATCTTTGTCCTGTACTTGATCTGAGAGGAAAAATGTTCATCGTAGATTATGATATTGATTGTGGGTTTGTCATATATGGCTTTTCCCATGTTGAGCTACATTCTGTTAATACCCACTTTGTTGAGGGTTTTTTTTTTATCATAAATGGATGTTGAATTTTGTCAGGTGCTTTTTCTGCATCTATGGAGATGATCACATGATTTTTCTCCTTCATTCTGTTCACATGATGTATCACATTTGCTTCATTTTGTTACATGGTGTATTACATTTGTAAATACTGAAGCATCACTGCATTCCTGAAATGAATCCTTCTTAATCCTAGTGTTCGATCTTTTTAAGGTGCTCTTGAATTTGGTTTGCTAATATTTTTATTGAGGTGTTTGATGAAGATCTTTGTTCATCAGGAATATTGCCCCCCACCTTTTTTTTTGTCTTGTGGCATCCTTTTCTGATTTTGGTATTTACATAATGTTGGCCTGAAGGTGTATTTGGCAGTGTTCTTCCATTTGGAGAAATTTGCTGGGATGCTGTGGACTAGATTTTGTTAACAGCTTAGTAGTCAAGGAAGAAATTATCCACCAAGATGCCTGCAAAACTCACTGAGGGGTGACTTAACTGCATTGTGTTATAAGGCTGGTTGTCATGGTTTAAGAACAAAAACAAGAAAAAAGTACACTGGAACCAAAAAAGGAAGCTCCTTGTTCTGCCCTGCTTTGTGGCATTCTTTGCTCTTTTCTAAGAAAGCCAATCATTGCATGAGCTATTGAAAAGAGAAATGTTTGCACAGTCCAGTCCGTTATCTCAAAGCAGAGCAAAGAGGGTAGATTTGGAGCTGGGACACAATGCGATTATAATAGGCACACATTCCAAATGTTGTGTGTTTGTAATTGGTGGAAGGCCATCTTACATGTGGGTAATCTGTTCCCAGAACACATTCTTAACCACACACTGCAACCTTTCTGTCCTTTCAAATTCATCATTAAATTGAAAATAATAGTTTCCAGAAATGGAAAGTTGCTTCCTTGATCTGTTTGAGCAATAGGAAATTTGAATCAAGTGAGAGAATTTACATTTGGAGGAGAAATTATGCTCTCAGGCACCTAGGATGTCAAATGGTATCTTAGGAATTCTGTCTGGAAGTTTTAAAACTTTAATGTCCTTAAAAAAAAATAGACAGAGAAACCTTAATCTTTTCCCTTTAGAAATTATTTTATCACATTATATTTCATAAATTAGAAATGTACTAAATTTCTTTCCATTCCAATTGTGTGTTTCAGGGATTTAAAAGATTCATAGACACAGAAAGAGGACTGGGATCTTTATTTGGCACTGGACCCATGATTATAGTGAATTGAGTTAAAAAATAAGCAAACAAACTCCATATCTCTAAAATCTTTGTCTTTATTTCTTTGCTTATCCTCCCCACCCCTGCAAGGCTGATTTTATCCTGATGAATCTGTTTTGTCATACAAAAGCTAATTCTTCAACCCAATTTTATGAATTAATACATTAAAGATTCCAGCAGTGAGTTGAGATGAAGTAAAGGTGCAGTAAAGAATTTGGAGTAAAAGCAAAGCATCTTTTGTCTTCTTTGCAGCAAGAAAGAGAACTAAGCACAGTGAGTTTAGGCTGAGAGTCTAGCAGTGAACTAATTTCTCAATTTTCCCATTGAAAGCTTCAGTTCAGTTCAATCACTCAGTTGTGTCCAACTCTTTGCGACCTTATGAATTGCAGCATGCCAGGCCTCCCTGTCCATCAACAACTCCTGGAGTTCACTCAAACTCATGTCCATCAAGTTGGTGATGCCATGCAGCCATCTTATCGTCTGTTGTCCCCTTCTCCTCCTGCCCCCAATCCCTCCTAGCATCAGTCTTTTCCAATGAGTCAACTCTTTGCATGAGGTGGCCAAAGTACTGGAGTTTCAGCTTTAGCATCATTCCTTCCAAAGAACTCCCAGGGCTGATCTCCTTCAGAATGGACTGGTTAGATCTCCTTGCAGTCCAAGGGATTCTCAAGAGTCTTCTCCAGTACTACAGTTCGAAAGCATAAATTCTTTGGCACTGAGCTTTCTTCACAGTCCAACTCTCACATCCATACATGACTACTGGAAAAACCATAGCCTTGACTAGATGAACCTTAGTTGGTAAACTAATGTCTCTGCTTTTCAATATACTATCTAGGTTGGTCATAACTTTTCTTCCAAGGAGAAAGTGTCTTTTAATTTCATGGCTGCAGTTACCATCTGTAGTGATTTTGGAGCTCCCCAAAAATAAAGTGTGACACTGTTTCCAATGTTTCCCCATCTATTTCCATGAAGTGATGGGACCTGATGTCATGATCTTCATTTTCTGAATGTTGAGCTTTAAGCCAACTTTTTCGCTTTCCTCTTTCACTTTCATCAAGAGACTTTGTGGTTCCTCATCACTTTCTGCCATAAGGGAGGTATCATCTGCATATCTGAGGTTATTGATATTTCTCTCGGCAATCTTGATGCTAGCTTGTGCTTCTTCTAGCCCAGGGTTTCTCATGATGTGCTCTGCATAGAAGTTAAATAAGCAGGGTGACAATATACAGCCTTGACGTACTCCTTTTCCTATATGGAATCAGTCTATTGTTCCATGTCTAGTTCTAACTGTTGCTTCCTGACCTGCATACAGATTTCTTAAGAGGCAGGTTAGGTGGTCTGGTATTCCCATCTCTCTCAGAATTTTCCACAGTTAATCCACACAAAGGTTTTGGCATAGTCAATAAAGCAGAAATAGATGATTTTCTGGAACTCTCTCGCTTTTTCCATGATCCAGCAGATGTTGGCAATTTGGTATGTGGTTCCTCTGCCTTTTCTAAAACCAGCTTAAACATCAGGAAGTTCACGGTTCACATATTGCTGAAGCCTGGCTTGGAGAATTTTGAGCATTACTTTACTAGTGTGTGAGATGAGTGCAGTTGTGTGATAGTTGGAGCATTCTTTGGCATTGCCTTTCTTTGGGATTGGAATGAAAACTGACCTTTTCCAGTCCTGTGGCCACTGCTGAGTTTTCCAAATTTGCTGGCATATTGAGTGCAGCACTTTCACAGCATCATCTTTCAGGATTTGAAATAGCTCCACTGGAATTTCATCAC
>SJYC01088797.1:0-30200 GCA_006408675.1 Madoqua kirkii
TTTCTGCTTCTGTTAGTATGTAAATAGTTTTTTTTAACAACAGTAAGATTATATTGTATATGGTATGTTGTTGAAGTCAGTTGCTAAGTCCTGTCCAGCTCTTTGAGTCACCATGGACTGTAGCACACCAGGCTTCCCTGTCCTTCACTGTCTCCTGGAGTTTGCTCAGGTTCGTGTCTGTTGAGTTGGTGATACCATCCAGCCATCTCATCCTCTGTCACCTGCTTCTCCTCCTGCCCTCAATCTTTTCCAGCATCAGGGTCTTTTCCAGTGAATCACCTCTTCCCATTAGGGGGCCAAAGTATTGGAGCTTCAGTTTCAGCATCAATCCTTCCAGTGAATACTGAGGATTCATTTCCTTTAGGATTGGTGGTTTGATTTCCTTGCAGTCCAGGGGATTCTCAAGAGTCTTCTCCAGCACCACAATTTGAAAGCATCAGTTCCTCGGTGCTCAGCCTTCTTTGTGGTCCAATGCTCACGTGTGTAAGTGACTACTGGAAAAACCATAGCTTTGACTATACAGACCTTGTTGGCAAAGTGACATCTCTTGCTTTTTAATATGCTGTCTAGGTTAGTCATAGCTTTGCTTCCAAGGAGCAAGTGTCTTAATTTCATGGCTGCAGTCACTGTCTGCAGTGATTTTGGAGCCCGGGAAAATAAAATCTGTCATTGTTTCCACTTTTTCTCCATCTATTTGCTATGAGATAATGAGACTGGATGCCGTGATCTTAGTTTTTTGAATGTTGAGTTTTAAGCCAAGTTTTTCACTCCCCTTTTTTTTGATGCAGATGATACCACTCTAATAGCAGAAAGTGAAAAACTAAAGAGCTTCTTGATGAGGGTAAAAGAAGATTGATTTCAGGATTGATTTCCTTTAGGGTTGATGATTTTATTTTCACTCCCCTCTTTTTTGATTTCCCCCCTTTTTTGATCAAACCTGCATCACCTGGGTTGAAGCGCTTTAGTTCTTCGCTTTCTGCCATTAGAGCGGTGTCATCTGCGTATCTGAGGTTGTTGATATTTCTCCCAGCAGTCTTGATTCCAGCTTCTGATTCTTCTAGCCTAGAATTTCTTTTTATGTACTCGGCATACAGGTTAAACAGGGTGACAGTATATAGCCTTAACATACTCCTTTCACAGTTTTGAACCAGTCTGTCGTTCCATGTTCGCTTTTAACTGTTGCTTCTTGACCTGCGTACAGGTTTCTCAAGAGACAGGTAGGGTGATCTGGTATTCCCACCTTAAGAATTTTCCACAGTTTGTTGTAATCCACTTAGTCAAAGGCTTTAGTGTAGTCAATGAAGCAGAAGTAGATGTTTTTCTGGAATTCCTTTGCTTTTTCTGTGATCTAATGGATATTGGCAATTTGGTCTCTGGTTCCTCTGCCTTTTCTAAATCCAGCTTGTATGTCTGGAAGTTCTTGTTTTACGTACTGTTGAAACTTAGCTTGAAAGACTTTAACCATTACCTACCTTGCTAGCATGTGAAATGAGCGCAGTTGTATGGTAGTTTGTACTTTCTTTGGCATTTCCTTTCTTTGGAATTGGAGTTAAAACTGACCTTTTCCAGTCCTGTGGCCACTGCTGAGTTTTCTCATTTTTCTGGCATATTGAGTGCAGCACTTTCACAGCATTATCTTTTAGGGTTTGAAATAGCTCAGCTGGAATTCTGTCACCTCCACTAGCTCTGTTTGTAGTGATGCTTCCTAAGGCCCACTTGACTTCACACTTCAGAATGTCTGGCACTAGGTGAGTGACCACACCATCATGATTATCTGGGTCATAAAGATCTTTTTTGTACAATTCTTCTGTGTATTCTTGCCACCTCTTAATATCTTCTGCTTCTGTTAGGTCCTTACTGTTTCTGTTCTTTATTGTGCCCACCTTTGCATGAAATGTTTCCTTGGTACCCAGTTTTGTTTTTTTTTAAAGATATCTAGTCTTTCCCATTGTGTTGTTTTCCTCTGTTTCTTTGCATTGTTCACTTAAGGCTTTCTTGTCTCTTCTTTCTATTTTCTGGAACTCTGCATGCAGTTGAGTATATCTTTTCCTTTCTCCTTTGCCTTTTGTTTCTCTTCTCAGCTATTTGTAAGGCCTTCTCATTCAACCACTTTGCCTTCTTGCATTTCTTTTTCTTTGGGATATATTTGGTCACCACCTGCTGTACAATATTACCAACCTTTGTCCATAGTTCTTCAGGCACTCTGTCTTCAAGATTAATCTGTTGAATCTATTCATTACTCCGCTGTATAATCATAAGGGATTTGATTTAGGTCATACTTAAATGGTCTAGTGGTGTTCCCTGCTTTCTTCAATTTAAGTCTGAATTTTGCAATAAAGAGCATAATGTGAGTCACATTCAGCTCCAGATCTCTTTTTTTGCTGACTGTTTAGAGCTTCTTCATCTTTGGCTGCAAAGAATATAATCAGTTTGGTTTTGGTGTTGACCATCTGGTAATGTCCATGTGTAGAGTCATCTCTAGTGTTGTGGAAGAAAGAGTTTGCTATGAGCAGTGTATTCTCTTGGCAAAACTCTGTTAGGCTTTGCTCTGCTTTCTTTTCCATTCCAAGGCCAAACTTGCCTGTTACTCCAGTTATCTCTTGACTTCCTGCTTTTGCATTCTAGTCCCCTGTGATGAAAGGACATCTTTTTTTGGTGTTCTAGAAGGTTTTGTAGGTCTTCATAGACGTGTTCATCTTCTTTGGTATTAGGGGTTGGGGCATAGACTTGGATTACTGTGATGTTGAATGGTACAGTTTTATTTCTTCAATTATTAATATTTAGGCTGTTTTTCTCCTGTCAGTAATTTAGATTTTATTCTTTTCAAAAAGCTAGGAAGATTCCATCATGTGGGCATATCATTATTAACCTGTCACCTTATTGATTGATAGTTGAGTTGTTTCTGATTTTTTTGATGTAGTAAGCACTTTTATATATGTCTTTGTCTATTTTGGGGGCACATCTGTAGAGTTGATTCCTACTGTTGGCTTAGTGGGTATAGTTTTACTAAAAGAGATAGCGCCGAGTTGCCCCCCTCAGCAGAATCTAGCATCTAAGGCTCTACCAGCAGTACGGGAGCATTCCTCTCTCCCCATCCCCAATCAATGCCAGATGTTTTTAATCTGCCGACCTGATTTAGAAAAGCAGTCTCATCTGATTTCCATTTCATTGCTTATTTGGGATGTTGGTAATTTTTAAATTTTATCGGCCATTTTTTTTCTTCTTCTTTGAGTTGCCTGTTTGTGTTTAAAAGGTCAACTTGGCTTTACTTTTCTAACCTTTCTGCCTGGCTGGAGAGCAGGAGGAGGGAGCATGGCAGAGCCACTGGACATATCAGTTGTTGAGGGCACTGCCAGCACTGCCCAGCTCCTTGCAGACAGAGTAAGGAGAGACAGGACGCCAGTGAGTTTGGCTTAACAAGCCAATACTTAATCCTGGGAGTACATGTCTGGTTATGCAAGGGCTTGGGTGTTAGTTTCAAAGTGTGTGTGTGTGTGTGTGTGTGTGTGTGTAGGGAGGGGAGGATTTTATTTATCTGATTGCTTTCTCATTTTCTTTGTCAAGATTCTTCAGAGGATGCCCCTTCCACCACTCAGAACTTCATCATTCCAAAGAAAGAGATCCACACTGTTCCAGATATGGGCAAATGGAAGCGTTCTCAGGTACCAGTGGTGTCTGCACTGTGGATTCAGACCTGGCATGAGAGACTTGGGCTTTTTCACAGTGGTTTTCTAGGCTGGGGTGGGGCTGTGAGCTCTTGACCCTTCTTGTTTTTGGAGCCAGAGCTGTCTAGAAGCTAGGGAAAGAAGTGACAGGGGAGCTGGCTGTCTCTCCCCGCTCAGGGGCTGGACACAGGGTTCTTTAGTGGGAAGGTCTCTGGGAGCCAGGGTGAAGATAGCCGTGGACAGTTCTGCTCCTGGCTCTTGTAAGCCATTGCCCCTTGGCCGTTACTGTATTGACTGCACATCTGAAATGGTAGAGTGGATCCCTTTGATGTTTGGTTGCAAGTAATAGCAGGTCTGGGAGTCAGCATATCACATGGAGAGGAGTGCTAAGTTGACATGGTTGCTAAGTCGTGTCTGACTCTTTGGCGACCCTGTAGACTGTAGTGCGCCAGGCTCCTCTGTCCATGGGATCCCCAGGCAAGAATGCTGGAGCGGTTTGTCATTTCCTCCTCCAGGGGAATCTTCCCGACCCAGGGGCTGAACTTGTATCCTGCTTTGGCAGGCGGATTCTTGACCGTCTGAGTCACCAGCAAAGTCCCAGGCCAGAGAGGTGGCTGAACCTAAAACACCAGGGAACTGGGATCCCAGCCAGCTTTTTGCACTTCATCCCCAGGGTAGGCTGAAGATAACAGCTTGTACCTGCCAGGCTTCTGGTACAGGCTGTGGAAAAGACTAGGTCTATGAAAAATAAAGCCAATTTCAAGTTCTCAGGAAGGGCCTTGGGTCCAGCTGCTTTCAGTTGCCTGTACCTGGTCTGGGCAGGTGGGACGGGAAGTGCTGCTGTGCAGAAGGGTGGCCGGAGGTCTTGGCGAGCTTGGCAGGTTCTCTGTGAGGAGTCTGCTGTGTTGACCTTGAGCCCAAGCCCTACTGCCGCCGTGTCTTGGCCTCTCTGGGGCTGTGGCCACATAAGCCTGCCTGGCTCCTCTTTCACAAGCCTGCCCTTTGAATATCAGGGGGTGGTTATCATGTCTTTTCTGAGTTGTTGTCTCCCCCAAGTCTTCACCAGGATAAACACCTTAGTTCCTGAGCTGTTCAAAGGATGTGGCTGCAGGCCTTTCATCATCTTGTTTGTTGTCCCTGTTTCTCAGCCTCAGCACTGCTGCTGATAGACAATCCTTTGTCATAGGGGCTGTCCTGTCCACTCTAGGATGTTTCATAACACCCTGGCCTCTCCCTACTCCATGCCAGTCTCTCCCTACTCCATGCCGGTAGCAGCCCTCCTCCTGCTTACCACAACCAAGAACGTCTCCAAGCACGTGGGAAGTCTCCTGGGAGCCGTCTTGTCCAGGTTGAGGCCCGCCATTCTTCTGTTCCTGAACCTGCAGGGTTGTCTGAATCCAAATGTGGCTGTAGTTTCTTGCTTTCCCCTAGGTGTTTTCCAGAAAAGATGAGGTATTTATAATGGGCCAGGTACTTTAGCTCATTTAATTGCCACAGAAAACCTGGGAGGTGGACTCTGAGGTCATCTCCATTTTGAAGGTGAGAAAACTGAGGCCAGGAGGTGAAGACGTTTAGCCTGGTGGCACACTCACTAGTTGAGGTGAGATTCCAGAGAGTCACCCCCATGACTCAGAGCCCCAGGGGCTGAGCTGCTGGGCTCTAGGCCACAGGTTGGCAGCCTAACCTTACCCTCCTGTTTTTGTAAGTAAAGTTTTATTGGAAAACAGCCCTGCTCATTTAATTTACATGTTGTTTGTGCTTACTTTCATTCTGTAAGAGCAGAGTTGAGAATTTGTGAACCGGAACATGTGGCCCTTGGAGCCAAAAATATTAACTCTCTGGTGCTTTGCAAGTGGTTTGCTACCCTGCTCTAGGCACCCACACTTTTTGGGAAGTGTGTTTTGGCTGATGCCTCATGGTAGTCTTTTACTTGCTCTGAAGCTCATTGATCAACTGTGTGAAACTGCTGCGGCCAGACAAGGGGCTGTGTGTTGGCCACAGCGCCTCACCAGGCGGCAGACAGAGTGCAGTGGCCAGGAGCTTGGGCTGGGGCCAGAGCTCAGGCTGGAAGCTGCCTTGTTATCTTATTGTGACTTGGGCACAGTGCCTAACTGGGCCACGCGTCCATCTCCTCTACCATAAAGTGGGGTTCGCTCAGGGCTCAAAGGATGGAGAGCCAGAAGATCGCATGGCCCGGTGCTCACGGTCGTGCAAGGAGCTTTACGGAGCTGTAGGCATGACAACTATTGCTGATGGTGTGGGCAGAGACTTCACACAGTCATGTTCACAAGTCTTAGTCACCGAGAACCCTGGAGCCATGTGGGAACAGTGACCGTAGCAGCGACACACCCTTGTGCCCTTGTGCAGCTGCTTCTTGCATCCTGGTGTGCTTTGCGGGAGCAGTTGTGAGCACTGGCGCAGTCAGGACGGGGACTCAGGCTTGCTCCGCCCTGGGGGTGTTGTGAGCGCTGGCGCAGGACGGGGACTCAGGCTTGCCCCGCACTGGGCTGTTGCTGTGGCTGATGTGATGGGCCCTCCCTGTGGCCGGCACTTCCACCTGCAGCCATTCCACAGGCTGCTGTAGGAATGTTCCTTTCCAGACCCTGAGCAGTCACCTCTCAGGGCTTACCTTGGCTTGCTGTGGCCACCCAAACATTGGGTTTTTTGGGGGGGTGGGGGCCATGCCATGCAAGATCTTAGTTCCCTAGCCATGGATCGAACCTTTGCCCCCTGCAGGCATTGGGAGCATAGAGTCTAAACCACTGGGCTGCCAAGGAAGATCCCCCACTGGCATCCCTAAGGCTTGGATAAAGAAGAAAGGAAGTGAGAGGAGAAAGGGATGAAGAAGAAACAAGACCACATGGAAGTTGCTAGTGCCCGAGAACTGCCTCTCCAGAGGCCTGCGCCTCAGCGCTTTCTTAACCGTGTGCTGGCTGTAACCTGCAGCCCAAAGGAAGAGGGTGCCCTACTGGAGGCTGCGGCTGGGGGTGCTCAGGGACCTGGCCGTGGCTGGAAAATAGTGTCGTCTCCTGCGGCCACGGCATCTGCACACAGGCACACAGCTGGCCTGCCTGTTGGGGGAAACATCTGGGAAGTTCCCAGGGGGCGGACCTTGGTATAGTATAATGATGAGCACTCCCCACTCTGCTCTGGAGTTTGGCTGGCTGGGTCCTAGCTCCGTGTCCAGTGATATCTTGGTCTTAGGAGTCACTTTCCCCGAAGCCTTGGTGTCCTCATGTGTAAAATGGGGACAGTGATGGGTTGTTGTGCAGAGAAACAACTGGCAGCAGTAGCGAGTGCACAGTAGACTGGCTGGAGGCCTAGGTGTCATGGTGGTCCTTGGCCTGCCTGCGGTTTTGGGCGGAGGCTCAGGGTGGGGTATTTGGCATTGTCTTTGCACTCTCCGGCTATCAGGTGGGGAGCCGGGGGCAGCCTAGAGCTCTCCGGTAGCTGGGCAGAGCTGGGGGCTGGCTGGGGTGTAGAAGGTGGAGGTCTGACACCTCCATGTCCTCACTCCCCTCTCTGTTTGGCAGGCGTACGCTGACTACATCGGATTCATCCTCACCCTCAATGAAGGTGTGAAGGGGAAGAAGCTGAGCTTTGAGTACAAGGTCTCCGAGGTAGGCCTGGTCGGGGCGAGCCCTTTCCCAAAACAGCTCCCACAGCCTGCAGTGGGACCGGTGGGCCAGGTGCAGGAATTACAGTCACCCAGACACATGTGCAGTTGACACTGTTGACACTGAAATATTTCTAATTTTTAAAAAAGTCTGTATAGATGTGTATTTATAGAATTGGGACCAAAGTATACAAGCTGTTTTATAGCCTGCGTTTTTGGAGTGGGGGCAAGCCTTGTAGCTTGTGGGCTCTTAGTTTCCTGACGAGGGATTGAACCCCAGGTGCTGGCATTGGAAGCTTGGAGTTCTAACCTCTGGACTACCAGGGAATTCCCCAGTCTGCACTTTTGTTAACTGGTGTTTCATGTAATTTTAAAATTAAAAATGATCACAAAAGAAGTAACTGAAGAGATTACTGTTAGAAACTTGTGTGACACTAACAAAAAAGCTTGGCCTCACCCTATATTCCATGGAGAAGACAAGGGCAACCCACTCCAGTACTCTTGCCTGGAAAATCCCATGGACGGAGGAGCCTGGTGGGCTGCAGTCCATGGGGTCGCTCAGAGTCAGATGTGACTGAGTGACTTCACTTTCACTTTTTGCTTTCATGCATTGGAGAAGGAAATGGCAGCCCACTCCAGTGTTCTTGCCTGGAGAATCCCAGGGGCAGAGGAGCCTGGTGGGCTGCCATCTGTGGGGTCGCACAGAGTCAGACACGACTGAAGCGACTTAGCAGCAGCAGCACCCTGTATTCCTCCCCATAGCTGATTCCTGGGGACAGTCCCCTATTAACAGTGTGGGGACTGTCACCCAGACCTTCCGCGGGAGCTCCTCTGCCCCTGAGCCATGGCCTCACTGGTTTAAACAACCCCCAACTTAGACCTTGAGGTCATTTCCCCAAACACTGCTGCTCTGAATGCCCCTGCACATCGGTCTGTGTGGGCATTCTTCCCAAAGTTTCATTCCTAGAGGTGGCAGTGCTGAGGTGAAGGGCGCACACTGCTTGGTAGGGGTTCTTTGGCTGTGTTTGAAAGACAGGCTTGTTTATGGAGGGAGTGCAGGAGTTGTGGGGAAGCTTCAACCCGTGGAAGGTGTAGTCTCACCAGCTGCTGGCTCTTGCTGTACTCCTACCTCCCAGCTCTGGGTCCTGGGCTTCCAGGGGCCTCCGATGGTCTTGTTCCAGGCAGCCTAGCACTCCCTCGAGCTTTCTCTTATCTCAGACCTCAGGCCCAAGCAGCCTCTCAATGCCTTGGCCACCCAGCTCTCTAGCCTTGGCTTTGGCCTGTTGGGGACGGTCTGACCCTGGCCTGGCCGTCTGTCCACTTGCCGCAAGGCTGGCATAGGCCTCCTGCTCCTGGCCGCTGACTGGCTTCTGGGTGCTGAGGTCCTGTGGAACGCCAGACCAGTGTTGGGGATTGACAGCCTTCAAGAGAAGGGAGCTGGTCCACCAGTGACTTCTTGGTTCCTCTTGGGCCTGGTCACTGCTCTGAGGCTTTGGCTGTGGGAAGAGAGGGCGCCTCCTTGAGCCTGTGGTAAGGAATGCTCAGCTCTGCTCAGTGGGCTGGGGAATGTGGCGGGGGGGAGGCTAATTAAAGGAGAGAATTGTAATTACCCCAGCAGATCCTGAGCTGCCAAGTCCCTCTCAGGTCCCTTATGAAGCTTCAACCTGTGGAAGGTGTAGTCTCACCAGCTGCTGGCTCTTGCTGTACTCCTACCTCCCAGCTCTGGGTCCTGGGCTTCCAGGGGCCTCCGATGGTCTTGTTCCAGGCAGCCTAGCACTCCCTCGAGCTTTCTCTTATCTCAGACCTCAGGCCCAAGCAGCCTCTCAATGCCTTGGCCACCCAGCTCTCTAGCCTTGGCTTTGGCCTGTTGGGGACGGTCTGACCCTGGCCTGGCCGTCTGTCCACTTGCCGCAAGGCTGGCATAGGCCTCCTGCTCCTGGCCGCTGACTGGCTTCTGGGTGCTGAGGTCCTGTGGAACGCCAGACCAGTGTTGGGGATTGACAGCCTTCAAGAGAAGGGAGCTGGTCCACCAGTGACTTCTTGGTTCCTCTTGGGCCTGGTCACTGCTCTGAGGCTTTGGCTGTGGGAAGAGAGGGCGCCTCCTTGAGCCTGTGGTAAGGAATGCTCAGCTCTGCTCAGTGGGCTGGGGAATGTGGCGGGGGGGGGGAGGCTAATTAAAGGAGAGAATTGTAATTACCCCAGCAGATCCTGAGCTGCCAAGTCCCTCTCAGGTCCCTTAATTAGCCCTGAGACTTTGATGTAGCTGTCCGTACCAGCCAGGCGTTGTCTTAGTGCAGAGGCTGTTCTTTAGGCAGGGTTGCAGCCTCCTTGAGTGCTGGGGTTCTAGAGTGAAGCTGACCAGGTTTTGATAACCTCTCACTTCTGATCTGGATGGCCTTGTCCCCTCTGACACTCCATCTCCTCATCTGTTGAGTGGGAAGAGCCGCAGACCTACTCGTGGCCCCTGGGGAGCATTCACTGTGATCCCACGTGTAGGCGGTTTTTTTGGCACCATGCCTGGCATGTACTAGGCGGCATTATCATTTATTAGCCATTGTTATCATTAGCTGTTTTTCAGTTTCCAGTAACATTGTTGTTGCTTCACTTGGGGCTCTTCCTGAGCTGGGTTCATCCTCACTTAAGGGACAGAGATGGCTAGCGTGGTCTCCAGGGGTCTCCCAGCTGCTACCCACAGTTGACAGGGGCAGCTGAAGGCGCCGCGCCCAGCACGTGGCCTCCTGTGCTGCCTGCGGCAGCTGCCCAGCTCCCCTGCTGCTGCTTGCTCCTGGCCCTTGGTGCAGGGGACGCATTTGCTGCTGGGGAAAGGGCCGAGGGGCCTGGGACTGGCATCTAGACCACCTGCAGCAAAGGGAGCAGGCGAGAACCGTGGGATGGGATTGTCTAGACCCACATTTAGAAGGCTCTCCTTCCTTTTGAAATTGTCCTATTTTAGGGGACTTAAAATTTAAAAAAAATTTTTTTTCTTTTTTTGTAAAATAAAGCTGATAGTAGATAGGAGGCTTACATTTTGCTGTGGTTCCATGTGATTTTTAGAATGAAGGCAGAGTTTTAAATCGACAAGTAAATTGTACTGGTCCGTGAAATCCAAAAAGGACTCTTTGGTCCAAGGAGAAAGAAGGTGGCTCCACTGATTCTCCGTGCTTCCTGGGGGTCTAAGCCCAAACTCCTTCCCCTCCAGCCCCTCCCCCCAGCCAGCTGCACAGTAGAGGCAGCCCCTGCACTCAGAAAGCCCTCTCCAGGAGGGCCTGGGAGCCTCTAAGTATTCATTGGCCCAGCTGAGCTGGCAGCTGCAGCCTGCCTCCTGCCCGCCTCTGAGCACCTTCTTTGCCATTCGGTGGGGGACCGGTAGTCTGGTGCCTCGTGGGGCCACCCGTCCTCAGAAATCTCAGTTGCTTTGTGGGGCCAGGTTTGCTGGGACCCTGTAGCTGTTCCTAGTGACCTAGTTCTTCACAGCGCCAGACAGTGGCAGTGCTTTTGGTCACATTTCAGCTATGCAGCTTTGTGTCATCCTGGCCCTGTGGCCAGCTAGAAAGGGAACTTACTCCTCTTACAGGTAACTTTCCTCTCCCCCCAGCCCCCAAGTGTGGGTGAGGGCAGCACCAGGGCCACCGTCAGGCTGTTCGTGCAGACTGCCGTGTGGTCCGTGCCTCCTGGAGCTGCGTTGTGGTGGGGAGGGGGTGCCCTGACTCCCACATACACCATTAGCTCAAGCCCACCGTTTCCCTCCGTACAGATACATGCTCGGCTCCCGGGACCATTTCTGTGTGTGGGCTCAGCAATGGCATACCTGACCGTGCCTTGTCCTTTGGGTCACAACTGTTCCCATGGGTGCCCCTTGCGAATTCCTACCAGCGTGGAACTCCCAGAGACATCTCTTCAGCCCATTTGTGCCCAGCGGACTCAGGCAGGATCTGCTTCTGGGCAGAACCCCCCCTCCCAGGCCACCTGCCTCCACGTGTCCCCATGTCATGCTCCCCGAGCCTCTCGTACCTTTCTCTTGGCTTGTTTCACGCCAAGAGAAAACAAGCACCTTCGGAGCCGCCCTCACAGACCTGTGCTGGAGCGAGACAGCCTCACCTGATTTCTGTGTTGAGTAATGTTCGGTGTGTTAACACAGCCTGGCCTGTCACACCGATCCCACTGCTTAAAGCCTCCTCTGTGAGAAAGGTAGAGCTGACAGATAAGAGCCGGGTTTTAGCCACTGCTGCCCACACGTGGACCTGTGACCCCAGCTTTCCACAGAGGGAACAGCTGGACTAGCCCAGATGCTTAGCAGTGAGGGAGTGGGTAATAATCACAGCGCTTCGGCGCAGTGGAATATTGCTCGCTTGCAAGAGGCTTTCGCAAAGGCCACGCTTCTGTGCTGCTTGGAACGAGGGTTGTGAGGGAGCTGATCAGACTACAGAGTAGCGTGTGCCCTGAGACCCAGTTTGAGGTTGTGTGTGTGTAGATGTGCCCTGTCACCCTGTGCCAGACGCACGCTGGTGTGCTTCACGGGTTGCCGCTTAGCCCTCGAGGCGGCCCTCAATGTTATTTACCCATTTTTATGCCCATCTTTGAGATGAGCAAACAGGCTCAGAGCGTTGAAGTTACTTGGTCAAGGTTTTGCAGCAACAAAATGACGTTTTAACTGTGATTTACTTATAAAACGTTTATTTTATTTTTGTAATTTGGAGTCTTAGCTGCAGCCCAGGGGCCTCTTTCTGGTTGTGGCATGTGCGCTCAGTTGCACCACAGCTTGTGGGTGCCTAGTTCCCAGACCAGGAATTGAGCCCACATCCCCTAAATCAAAGACAGATTCTTAACCACTGGGCCACCAGGGAGGTCCCTTAGCTGGGATATAAATCCAGGTCCAGCTGCCTTCAAAATTCTAACCATGATGAGCAGTGAAAAACACTGTTAAACGATGACATAGAAGAGTATGTTAAAATATTAAGACAGACTCCCCTGCTGTCTGAAAGGAAGTGTTTCTGTGAAGCCTTTTGTGAGCAGAAGTGGTGCAGAGGGAAAATCCTTGGCACTGAAGATCCTCTTCAGGCTTCTTTTGGTTAGCAAGAGCCATTGCTGCTAGGACTCCAGTGAGAGTGAAGTGGTGGAAAGTGAACTTACAGCACCCAGGGGGTGCCTTGGGGCGTTGATTTCCGGGTGGCAGGATTACCTGTCATCTTTGTTTCTTTCCTTTCTATGTTTCTGTTTTCAGTGATGAGCAGGTATTGTGCACTAAACAGAAGACCTCGATAGAATGCAGTGAGGAAAGTCAGGGCTGCCGCTCACACTTGTCCAGCAGCTGCCCCCGCCCCCTCCCTGAAGTGGTGCAGAGGGAAAATCCTTGGCACTGAAGATCCTCTTCAGGCTTCTTTTGGTTAGCAAGAGCCATTGCTGCTAGGACTCCAGTGAGAGTGAAGTGGTGGAAAGTGAACTTACAGCACCCAGGGGGTGCCTTGGGGCGTTGATTTCCGGGTGGCAGGATTACCTGTCATCTTTGTTTCTTTCCTTTCTATGTTTCTGTTTTCAGTGATGAGCAGGTATTGTGCACTAAACAGAAGACCTCGATAGAATGCAGTGAGGAAAGTCAGGGCTGCCGCTCACACTTGTCCAGCAGCTGCCCCCGCCCCCTCCCTGCCCCCAGGCAGTCTGGCTGGAGAAGCCGGATGTGGGAGCCCTTTCTGGAAGGCTCATTGTGTTCCCCTGGCCCTTCCTGCACGCTCAGGAGGGTTGGGAAGAAAGAGGGACAGCAGGGAGATGCCAGTGGTGCAAGGCCTGGTGGTCACCGTCCAGCAGCCGTTGGGCTTCCCTCTGTGGCTCAGCACGGGGCCACTAGTCATGGTGGCCGGGCCCCCTCTATTTGCCTCCACAGGCCATTGAGAAGCTGGTCGCTCTTCTCAACACGCTGGACAGGTTGGGAATCACCACTAGGGGTGTGCAGCCCTCTGCACAGGGCTGTTCGTAGGTGATGGTGTGTAGAAGCAGACTGAAACGGCCCACATGTCCATCTGCAGTTTATTATCAGTTGAATAAGCTAGTAAGGCTGCCCCGGGAGTACCATGCAGCTCTAACAGAGAACAGGGAGGCGACTCAGGAACTCGGGGGAAGGGACTGTGACTTCCAGTGGTCCCTCCCTCAGTATATGTGGGGCATTGGGTCCAGGATCCCCTGTAGATACTCCCTTGTATGAGATGATGAGGGTCCATTGGTCCTCTGTGTCCACGGGTTCTCCATCAGTAGGTCTGAAGGGCTGACTATCCTGTTAGAGAGGAGGCAAGGTGTGGTGAGCATGGCAAGCTGCCTTTTGGTAAGAAAGAGGGGAAATGAGAAAGGTCTGTTTGTATTTCTCGGTGTGTACTGGAAGGATAGAGAGGAGGCAAATAAAGTGGTGGTTTCCTTTGGGGCGTGGGGGAGGGCTGGACGGAGAGGAGAGAAGGGTGGAGTAAGACTTCTGAGTACATCTCTTCTAAGTGTGTTCATTTTTGAGTCAAGCAAAGGGAATATTTGTTCAAAGCAAACAAAAAATAAAAATGCAGAGTAGCCACCCTATCCCATAAGTCTGTAGGTCTGGGGCGGGGCCTGAGGATCCAGATTTTCACCAGGTCTCTGGGAGATTCTCCTGCCGGGTATTTACAGACTGAAGCCAAAGAAACTTGGGTCCTAATGTCTTGTCCTGGTATTTTCACATGATGGAACAGAGGGAAGTACCAAGGACCCAGCAAAACACTGTCCTTGTGTGAGAGTGACCTAGAGCTGTCTCTGGGTGCTAAGGTGCACATGGCTTATTTTTTTAGTTGAGTTATAACGTAAAGAAAGCTGACAAGTCATAGTTATACAGCTTGATAGATCTTAACCTGTTTTTAACCTTGCATCCACCACCCGTATCAAGCCATGGAACATTCCAGCACTTCCCCAGGGCCCTTGCGCCCCTTTCTAGTTGATATCCCCCAGGTTTTTCTCCCTGCTCCCCTATGGGTTGATTTTGCCTGCTTCTGAACTTTGTGTGTTTGGCTTCTTTTGCTCAGCTTTGTGACTCACCTGTATTGTGTGGAACGGTGCACCTTCTTGCTACATGGTATTCCAGTGTATGACCATAGCATAGGTTATCTGTTGTGCTGCTGATGGATAGTTTAGTTGTGGGATGTTTCCACGTTTTGGCTGCTGTGAACATCCTTGCATATGTCTTTGGTGAACATCGGGCACAAACTCCCTTGCTGGGAGTATGAAGAAGGAGGACATCTCTGGGGATGTCAGTGAGTTACTCAATGGGAAAGTTGAATAGCTTCTTTTCAGATCCCTCTCCTTTTGTCCTCAGAGCCCTGTCCTCTGGAGGGTCAGCAGATGAAAAGCTACCCCAGGGTGGTCTTTGTTGTGTAGAAAAACACTCTCCCATCTCTTCCTTCTGTGGGCAGTCAGAGCGGGAAGTTGGGATATCACGTGGAGATGCTGCCTCTGGGCACCTGCCTAATCTGCTGCTGCCACTGTGTGTCTTTGTGTTATCAGGAAGCAGAAAGCTTGGTGGCCACGGTGGTCCCCACCCACCTGGCAGCCGCTGTGCCCGAGGTGGCTGTTTACCTAAAGGAGTCCGTGGGGAACTCCACACGCATCGACTATGGCACAGGTACCTGTGACCCCTGGCGGCGCCTGCTTGGCTTCACTGTGGTTCTTTCTTGGACTGCCTCCTCTTTGCTCTGGGTTGTGTGGGATGAGGGAGCCCTGAGCTGGGAGCCCTGAGCAGGCATCCCTGGGGTGCAGTTGGTGCAGGGAAGCTGGCTGCTCCAACTTGGTCCACCAGGGGGAGCCGGTGCCACACATATGGTGGCCTTAAGCACAGAGCTGATTTCTATTCCTTGTAAAATGGTCTGTGAGCTTATCACCATCCCCAAACTGACAACGTACTGAGCACTTACTGTATCCCAAAACAGTGCTTACAGAAACCCTGAGAACGGAAAGAGCCTAGCAGTTTCTGGCAGTGCTGTGGGGCATTACTCTCAGCCACAGTGCCCATTAGAGGGAGCGCTGCGACACCTTAAAAAAGAGAAGGGTTTTATCTATTATGTAGGTCGGGGTGGCTAGGGAGGGCCCCTGCTTTGATAGGCTCGTCTTGCCTTGCCTTTCCTTTCCTCACCGAAGCAGGCAAATGCAGGAGCTGCTGCTCTCTCGGGCCCTTCCCTTGCCTCTAGAGGAGCCTCAGCCAGAGGGCCAGGCCTGGAGAAGGGCCCCCTTGGACCTGGGTCCTGGGAAAGTTTTGTTGTCTGCTCCCCTTATGCTGAGGAACAGGCTTATCATCAAGTGAGACTTTCAGGGGCAGAGCTTTGACTGTGACCAAACAACCTGTAGGGGAGAGGGGCCAGGTCAGCAGGGACTGGGTCTTCCCTCCACTCGCAGACACTCCTTGCTGTGCAGGGGTGATGACTGCCCCTGTGTGGTGGTGGCTTGAACTCTAGCTGGTCATAATCCCAAACTGTGCAGCTGAAAGTACCAGCTCATAAGCATTCCAGGCCCTGGGAGGGCCCAAGGAATCATAAACTATCAAACAAGGGCAGGGACTTTTGCCTCTGTCCCGTTAGTGCCTGACCTGGACCGTGACTGCTCCTATAGTAGGTGCTCAGTAAATAGGGTCGAATTGATGAGTAAGTTAAATCTCCCAAGTAAAATGTGAATACCTATGTAAGAATCACCAGCCTGGGCCTTTTAGGAGTAGAATTAATAGTACTGGTGGTTCTTAAAGGGACCCTGGTCTTTCTGGATAGGGAAGAGGCCCCTTTACCTCCATGTTGACCTCCTGCCTTAGATGGGAAGTTATTGGTGATTTGGACTCCGGTAAGGCTGAGAACAGTCCTACTCCTTCTGGAAGACTGTCAGCCTCGGCTGTTTTTCCTCCCCCAGGACATGAAGCAGCCTTTGCTGCTTTCCTCTGCTGTCTCTGCAAGATCGGGGTGCTGCGGGTAGATGACCAAATAGCCATTGTCTTCAAGGTGTTCAATCGGTGAGTGAGCCAGGCGGGAAGGACGGCTGCTGGTGGGAGGAGAGGCCGGGGTGGGGGGTTCTCTTTCCTCCTGTTGCTGTGAGACTGGGGACCGGGCCCTGGCAGGAGCTCCTATGTGGCTGTGGATTCTCTTGTTCTGTCCTAATCAAGCCGTGACTGTGAACGGGCATCCAAGACTCCTCCTGAGAGCTTCAGATTCAAGTAAAAATCAGTGAAGGGAAAGTTACCTAATGGCTGCTGATGCTTCTGTGGCATTTACCACGTAGAGGTTCTTTCTAAGCACCTTACGTGCAAGTCTTTTAATTCTCATGACCACCCAAGGAAGTGGCAACTGTCATTTTCATTTTATAGATGAGGAAGCTGAGGCATAGAGAAATCAGGTCTCTTCACTGAGGTCGTGGCTGGCTGAACCCATGCAGGCAGGCAGGCTCTGACCCGTTCCCCTCAGCACCCAGGCCACCTCCCTGCACATGGGCGTGTCTCAGTCACCAGAGGGCACTGGCACGCCTGCTCTGGGCCCACTGAGGTGCCGCAGAAGCTGCAGCTCAGGGCAGCTCCTGAAGGGATCTGAGGGGTGAGCTCCTTGGACTTTGGCAAGAGAAGCCGCAGCTCCTGCCCAGGCTCTGACACTGTCAGGAGGTGATGGCACTAACCCCCTTTCCCGTTGGTGTGTTGCCTGCTTCCTGGGCCATAGGAGGCTGAATGTGAGAGATAAAAATGAAGCTGCATTATTTTGAGTGTATCGGCTGATGTGTAACTTGTCGTGTAGGCTTTAATTGACCTGTTGCCCTCCTCGGTGGTTCTTTCTAGCCTCCTCTGTGCCACTGGCTGAAGGGCTGAGGCTGTCTTTCTGCTTTTTGCCACCCACCCACCCTTTCCCGTCCTCCGATGCAGGTACCTTGAGGTTATGAGGAAGCTCCAAAAGACATACCGGATGGAACCGGCCGGCAGCCAGGGCGTGTGGGGCCTGGATGACTTCCAGTTTCTGCCCTTCATCTGGGGCAGTTCGCAGCTGATAGGTACTGAAGTGGGGCACGGACCCCTCACCCCCGGCCCCCCTTCCTCCCTTCCTTCCTTCCCCTCCCGCCCGGGGCACACGCTGACAGCTTGTAAAGCAGGCATCAGACCAGCTATTAATGGAGCCAGCTTGCTGTTGACCTGCTGCTGCAGCCTGTGGCGTGGCAGGCCAGGGAGGCGGAGGCCACGCACCACCGAGATAATGGGAAGTGACACGGGCTAGGTTGAGGGCACACGCCTGGCGCACAGTGGACTGGTGTGAGACGCGCCCCCGCTCCTGGCCACAGCTGCAGGGTTTTATGTTTAAAATGAGGGGTTCTTTTGACTTGGTGACCAGCATCACCCACTGTTATTATCGAGCTATGCACAGGGGGTCTTCGGGGAGCTGCTGCCGGATGCCGGTCAGGGGCGTGCGCACTGCGAGCCTGCTCTGGTGGTGGTTCCCCTCACCTTCCCACGGGCCAGCCAGAGTGGGTTAGGGTTCCATGTCTCCGTGCCTGTAGAATTCACTGCCTTAAAAATAACATTAGCAAAGGTCACTTTGTTGAGTCTTGCCCTGTGCCAGGCCCTGCTCTCAGTGCTTCAGGGAGATCATCTTGAGGACCCTGGGCAGGGTCTTTGTCAGCAGACCATCAACACTGACCTGGGCAGGCGCTGTGCTGAGTGCTTTAGAGCGGGGCTGATGGTCAGGTACCCTCCCCACTCCCAGCCCTTATAGGGTGTTCCTATCCCCATTGCACAGATGAGGAAACTGAGTCACATGGCTGGAAAGCAGCAGGGCTGATACTCATTACACTAGAGCACACACACAGGGCCCTTTATTGCTTCTGCGAGGTGAAGCGTTAAGGGCGCGGGGGCAGATCTTAGGTCCTCGAGCGGGTGTTAACGGGCTGGTCTGCTGTGGCCCGGTGGTGCCAGTGCCTGGTTCTGAACCCCGGGGCTCTTTGCTGCTTCCAGACCACCCGTATCTGGAGCCCAGGCACTTTGTGGATGAGAAGGCTGTGAACGAGAACCACAAGGACTACATGTTCCTGGAGTGCATCCTGTTTATCACCGAGGTGAGAGAAAAGGAGTGAGGAAGGGCCCCCCCCCCTGGCCTAAGAAGCCAGAGCTGCTGTCTGAGGGGGCGGGGCTCCCCCTGAAGCGGGCTATTGAAGAGGAAGCCCAGCTGCGCCTCTCTGAAAGGCAAAGCCACCTTCTGGCTGTCCAGGATCTCCTCCCTTAGATCAGTGTCTGCTTGGAGCTGGCGGATTAAGACCTGGTCGATAGGTGGACTTGGTGACCGATGAAGCCGGTCTGAAGGGTGGGTGGATGTCAGCATCTCAAGTGGGCCCCCCAGCGTCTGTAGAGCTGCGTGTGTGTGGATGTGTGTGATGGAGCCTTTGTAGGAGTTGGAGAGACTGAAGTGGACAGCCAGACAGATTTCTGTTGAAGGAACACACCTCTGTTGGCGTCTGAGGACAGGGCCCACGTGAAGTGCTGGAAGTGAAAGTTAGTAGGCCCAGACCCTCAGGCCACCCCCAGGGGGTCATTTAGGTGCGTGTTATTATCCTGCTAAAGTAGGATCTCCCACGTGTGGCCCTGGACCACTTCCTCAGGGTCACCTGGGGAACTTGTTAAAATGCATGGTCTTGGGCTTTCTGAATCCGAATCTTGGAGGACATGTGCTAGGACCCTGAATTTAAACACAGGACATGTGCGAGCTGATTGTGCATCAAAGGTGGGACCCACTGCTTTGGGGGCCTCTCAGGAGGCCCTTTCAGCTTCCCTGCCTAGTGCCTGACCCCCACAGACTTCCAAGGGGGCCCCTGGCTCTGCCTCCTGCAGAGGTCCTGCCCGCATCCTCTTTCCTGATGCCTACAAGCATTCTCCCTGGCCCCAGTGGCCTCCCTGGCACTCTCGTGGACGCCCCCTCCCTGGGGGAGCTGCTCTCTCTGCTGCCCATTCTGTCCCCTGAGGAGGTGGCCGCCCGGTTAAACAGCCGTAGCTGCAGGCTTTCCTGGTCAGCATTCGGCTCAGGCCTCTGCCCGACTCCAGAGGCCAGAGGGGAAGACACGTTTTTCCAAGTCAGCAGATGAAGCCTGTTCTGACGGCTGAGTGGCCGCCGCTTCACTCTCTGAGATCTGCTGCCTTCAGCAGTGTAGGCAGCCCAAGGTTGGAAGGACTCCAGGGCAGCCTGGCTGGCTGCCTTGAGACTCAGTCACATGCTGCTGTCTCCAGACTAGGTCGGGAGGGTCTGTGGAGCCCAGAGACCCCTGGGGCTGGGCAGGGAGAAGGTGTGGCTTCGCTGGCCCCTCTAAGAGGCTAAGCCGGTTAGGCTCCCCCAGGTGGCTGGCCAAGCCCCAGGGCCCCTGTCAGTGTCTAATGAGGTAGAAGACCAGGCTGGGCCTCAGGGAATATGGGAATTGACACCACGTTAAAATTTGTATTTTTGTTTATTTGTTTGGTTATGCTCGGTATGTATAAAAACCCAAAGCTTTCCCAAAATTTGGGACGCAGGTCTTCTGCTAGAGGAAATCCTACAGTGGCCGCTCACTTCAGTTCAGTCGCTCAGTCGTGTCCGACTCTTTGCCACCCCATGAATCGCAGCACACCAAGCCTCCCTGCCCATCACCAACTCTGGAGTTCACTCAGACTCAGTTCTATCGAGTCGGTGATGCCATCCAGCCATCTTATCCTCTGTCGTCCCCTTCTTCTCCTGCCCCCAGTCCCTGCCAGCATCAGACTCTTTTCAAGCCATGAGTTTCAGCTTGAGCATCATTCCTTCCAAAGAAATCCCAGGGCTGATCTCCTTCAGAATGGACTCGTTGGAGCTCCTTGCAGTCCAATACCACAGTTCAAAAGCATCAATTCTTCGGCGCTCAGCTTTCTTCACAGTCCAACACTCACATCCATACATGACCACAAGAAAAACCATAGCCTTGACTAGACGGACCTTTGTTGGCAAAGTAATATCTCTGCTTTTGAATATGCTATCTAGGTTGGTCATAACTTTTCTTCCAAGGAGTAAGCGTCTTCTCATTTCATGGCTGCAGTCACCATCTGCAGTGATTTTGGAGCCCAAAAAACAAAGTTTGACACTGTTTCCCCATCTATTTCCCATGAAGTGATGGGACCAGATGCCATGATCTTCATTTTCTGAATGTTGAGGTCTAAACCAACTTTTCCATTCTCCTCTTTCACTTTCATCAAGAGGCTTTTTACTTCCTCTTCACTTTCTGCCATAAGGATAGTGTCATCTGCGTATCTGAGGTTATTGATATTTCTCCTGGCAATCTTGATTCCAGCTTGTGTTTCTTCCAGCCCAGCGTTTCTCATGATGTATTCACATGAGGTGGCCAAAGTACTGGAGTTTCAGCTTTAGCATCATTCCTTCCAATGAACACCCAGGGCTCATCTCCTTCACAATGGACTGGTTGGGTCTCCTTGCAGTCCAAGGGATTCTCAAGAGTCTTCTCCAGTACTACAGTTCGAAAGCATAAATTCTTTGGCACTGAGCTTTCTTCACAGTCCAACTCTCACATCCATACATGACTACTGGAAAAACCATAGCCTTGACTAGATGAACCTTAGTTGGTAAACTAATGTCTCTGCTTTTCAATATACTATCTAGGTTGGTCATAACTTTTCTTCCAAGGAGAAAGTGTCTTTTAATTTCATGGCTGCAGTTACCATCTGTAGTGATTTTGGAGCTCCCCAAAAATAAAGTGTGACACTGTTTCCAATGTTTCCCCATCTATTTCCATGAAGTGATGGGACCTGATGTCATGATCTTCATTTTCTGAATGTTGAGCTTTAAGCCAACTTTTTCGCTTTCCTCTTTCACTTTCATCAAGAGACTTTGTGGTTCCTCATCACTTTCTGCCATAAGGGAGGTATCATCTGCATATCTGAGGTTATTGATATTTCTCTCGGCAATCTTGATGCTAGCTTGTGCTTCTTCTAGCCCAGGGTTTCTCATGATGTGCTCTGCATAGAAGTTAAATAAGCAGGGTGACAATATACAGCCTTGACGTACTCCTTTTCCTATATGGAATCAGTCTATTGTTCCATGTCTAGTTCTAACTGTTGCTTCCTGACCTGCATACAGATTTCTTAAGAGGCAGGTTAGGTGGTCTGGTATTCCCATCTCTCTCAGAATTTTCCACATTTAATCCACACAAAGGTTTTGGCATAGTCAATAAAGCAGAAATAGATGATTTTCTGGAACTCTCTCGCTTTTTCCATGATCCAGCAGATGTTGGCAATTTGGTATGTGGTTCCTCTGCCTTTTCTAAAACCAGCTTAAACATCAGGAAGTTCACGGTTCACATATTGCTGAAGCCTGGCTTGGAGAATTTTGAGCATTACTTTACTAGTGTGTGAGATGAGTGCAGTTGTGTGATAGTTGGAGCATTCTTTGGCATTGCCTTTCTTTGGGATTGGAATGAAAACTGACCTTTTCCAGTCCTGTGGCCACTGCTGAGTTTTCCAAATTTGTTGGCATATTGAGTGCAGCACTTTCACAGCATCATCTTTCAGGATTTGAAATAGCTCCACTGGAATTTCATCACCTCCACTAGCTTTGTTCATAGTGATGCTTTCTAAGGCCCACTTCACTTCACATTCCAGGACATCTGGCTCTAGGTGAGTGATCACACCATTGTGATTATCTTGGTCATGAAGATATCTTTTGTACACAGGGCCCTGGTTATTCTTGCCACCTCTTCTTAATATCTTCTGCTTCTGTTAGGTCTGTACCATTTCTGTCCTTATCCATTCCATCTTTGCATGAAATATTCTTTTGGTATCTCTAATTTTCTTGAAATCTCTAGTCTTTCCAATTCTGTTTTTTCCCTCTAGTTCTTTGCATTGATTGCTGAGGAAGGCTTTCTTATCTCTCCTTGCTATTCTTTGGAACTCTGTATTCAGATGCTTAAATTTTTCCTTTTCTCCTTTGCTTTTCACTTCTCTTCTTTTCACAGCTATTTGTAAGCCCTCCCCAGACAGCCTGTTTACTTTTTTGCATTTCTTTTCCATGGGGTTGATCTTGATCCCTGTCTTCTGTACAATGTCACGCACCTCTGTCCATAGTTCATCAGGCACTCTATCTATCAGATCTTGTCCCTTAAATCTATTTCTTTCTTCCACTGTATAATCATAGAAAGCGTAATTGCTTAAAAAAATATTATACGTAAGGAGGAAGAGACGATACCACACTCAGGATTTCTACACAAAACAATAAATTCTCTGTCGAAGGAACATTGCTCCTCTAGGGTTTCAAATATTAATATCTAAATGCAATTTATTCTAATTTTCACGACTATCTTGGACCTAATTTGAGTTGTCTTTCTTTATAATAAGAATGATTATGACTTACCTGAAAAGAGTTACTATGATTTAGGTATTCTGTGTCTCTAAAATATCTTTGAATTTTTTAGGAAAAAATTAGCAAATGTAATTTTTAACCAGTTTTGGTAAAAGACATAATTTATCAGATAGATGAAAAAAATCTATTTTTTAAACAACTCTTTGTGTTTTAAAGGTATTATAATATTCCCAAACATCATTTTCTAAGTACTTGTAAAGCATTTCTGTCTAAAAACTGGTTAGTAGAAAATGCATATGCTTTCTTTCTAAAAATAGATCTACACAATTTCTCATTTTCTGCTTTTTCCTCTGTTCACAGGAAAAAACATGTGCATCAGTACTTGGTTTGAATTCAGTAAAGTCTAAGCCAAGGCAGGTTGAGCAGACAAGTAAAGAGTGATTTATTATTTTTCTAATTTCACTTTTCAAATTGAAATACTGGCTGTTTATTTTTCCCAGACTACTATGTCTGCTAAATATAAAAATGTATGTATTAAACACTGGCATTTGTACAGCTGATAGTAAGGTAGAGGCTGAGTGATTTTATGTGTTGATGCTTTGGAGGCCGTCTCCATGTATTTTTACTAATGTTTTATCTTCCAATGGGCTTCCCTGATAGCTCAGATGGTAAAGAATCCACCTGAATGCAGGAGACCCAGGTTTGATCCCTTGGCTGGGAAGGTCCCCAGGAGAAGGGAATGGCCACCCACTCCAGTATTCTTGCCCAGAGAACTTATGGACAGGGAAGCCTAATGGGCTATAGTCCATGAGGTCTCAAGAAGCTGGACATGACTGAGTGACTAACATTTTGATTCACTTCGTTTTACCTTCCAGTAGTAATTTTTGTATTCTACAGTGAGACAGGTTTATTTCATGACACAATAGCATTATGAGAAAGCTTGAATTTTCCATATCTATATTTCTTTTGCTCTCTATTTGTTGAGAATGTGTGTATGTTTGTGTCTGTGTGTGCATGTCTATGAGAGAGATCTAATGAAGGCTCTGTTTTTACTGCTTATATTCTAAAATAATGTTTTTTGAGAAGGTATTTTTTGATGAGATTGAACATATATAAACTCAATTGTAGAATTAAAGCCTTCCTAAAAGGTACTTTTCTGTATAACCACCGATTGCTTTTTATTTTATTGAAAGATGGGGAAATAAGCTATTTCCTATTTTCTATCTAATGCTATTTTCTGTATGCCCGACTGCCAGAGGAAAAAAGGGTCTCCATATAAGACTAAATTTGCTAATTATTTAGCATCTTGCTTAAATGTATATCAATCTACACATTTTTGTAGAAAAAAGGTGATCTTGCTATTTTTTTTTCCTTACCGAACAGGGTTCTCTTTCTCTTCATATTGTCCTCCATGATTTAGACACTATTTTCCAGTCAAAAAAAAAAAAAAAAAACCTCCGTAGACAGAAGTAACTGTAAAAGACTAGAATGAGGAGTTGTTTCTTGTGAAGGCTCATCATTTCTGGGACATAAAACTAAGAAGTTGAGAAAAAAATCCATTCATTCTCATTTGTGGAGCCATTGATCACAGAGGGAAAAAAATGAAAACTATTTCTGTAGACAAGTAAAATCTGGTAAATAACCCATGATGATTTGATCAGTCTTTGCTGTGGATAATTATGTTGTTAGACTAGAGAAATTCAGAATAGTAGGGATAAAATAATAAAATAGGTAATGCAGTGGATAGTGAATTTTCTCAGCTGAAAATTCTATTGGGAATATGAATCTATGTATTTAATAGGAAAGTCTTTTTCTATGAGTATTTAAGATTAAATGTCAATAAATTACATTATTTAGAGTATCTACGGAAAGATTTTGTGTGCATCATTGTGTTGAGCTCAGTTCAGTTTAGTTGCTCTGTCATGCCTGACTTTTGCAACCACATGGACTGCAGCACGGCAGGTTTCCCTGTCCATTACCAATTCCTGGAGCTTACTCAAACTCACATCCATCGAGTTGGTGATGCCATCCAACCATCTCATCCTCTGTCATCCCCTTCTCCTCCAATCTTCAATCTCTCCCACCATCAGGGTCTTTTCCAATCAGTCAGTTCTTCGCATCAGGTAGCCAAAGTATTGGAGTTTTAGCATCAGCCCTTCCAGTAAATATTCAGGACTGATTTCCTGTAGGATTGCCAGGTTGGATCTCCTTGCTGTTCAAGGCATTCTCAAGAGTCTTCTCCACTACCACAGTTCAAAAGCATCAGTTCTTCAGTGCTCAGCTTTCTTTATGGTACACCTCTCACATCCATACATGACTACTGGCAAAAACATACCTTTGACTATATGGACCTTTGTCAGCAAAGTAATGTCTCTGCTTTTCAATATACTGTCTAGGTTTGTCACAGCTTTTCCTCCAAGGAGTAAGCATCTTTTAATTTCATGGCTGCAGTCACTATCTGCAGTGATTTTGGAGCCCAAGAAAATAAAGTCTGTCACTGTTTCCATTGTTTCCCCATCTATTTGCCATGAAGTGATGGGACCAGATGTCATGATCTTAGTTTATTGAATGTTGAGTTTTAAGCTAGCTTTTCACTCTCTTCTTTCACTTTCATCAAGAAGCACTTGGATTTTATTTTTCAGCATGATCATTGTTCTTCTTCACTCTGAAAATTATAAGCTAGAAGTGTAAGTGGCATTATTTTCGCTTGTATACCCCAGTTACTTCAGTCCTTCTCTTTAGTTGCACACCTGCTCTAGTTGTCCATTCAGTTTCTATTTTCAGGTTAGTGATGGTTGTGATGAGAAATATAAGGGGATTTAATCTTCGTCTCCTGTTGAACACTAGATTTGCTTAGCAGTCCCTATCTCCTTGCCTTGAAGAACTTTACCACTGTAGATAGTGAAGTTATCATTTTCTTCCAGGGTTGATAGAAACCTCTTTCTTTGGGGTGTAGAATAAAACATAGTTTTAAAGATGATATGATAATAATATAAATTCTGTTGCACACTTCTCATGCACTTATTTTGTTCCTGACATTATTTAAAATGAATTTATGAGTATTATATAATTTATAGCTAAGAAAAATAAGGTGCACACAATGAATGTCACTGCTCTTCCTATGGTCTTAGTCATGCAGTTTGTTCAGTAGAGATAGAGGTGGGAGTGAAAAGTGGATCTTGGGATTGCTTTTCATTTCACTCACTGAGTGTTTAGGATGCTTAAATTTATAAAGTTCTCAAAGAATGTAAACTTTTTCACCCCCATGGGCATTTATAAGAAAGGCATTAAAATAGGTTGGTATTTCCAGTGGCTGTATTTTAAGACTGTTTGAACATTTCTAACACTTTGTTAGGTTTGTATAGTAGACACAGAAAGGAGTTTTTACTTTACGGAAAAGCAATCTAGTGAGGAAATCTAGACATATATGTATAAAAGAAGTCATGATAATCTATTGCCAGTAACCTGGTTAATGATTATATCAAACAGTGGTTGTACTTAATACCTGCTAAAAGAAATATGTGTAGGTATGTAGAGATGCTAATATATTTGCTCTGCTGTAAGTAGCACACAGAATTCAACAACACATTAAAATGGTCATAATACCATGATCATGTTGGGTTTATCACAGGCATGCAAGCATTCTTAAATATATGCAAATCAACCAATGTGGTACACCATATTAACAAATTGAAAGATAAAAACCATATGATAATCTCAATAGATGCAGAAAGAGCTTTTGACAGAATTCAACATCCATTTATGATTAAAAGCTCTTCGAAAAATGGGCATCAAAGGAACCTACCTGAACATAATAAAGGCCATATATGATAAACCCACAGCAAATGTTATTCTCAGTGGTGAAAAACTGAAAGCATTCCCTGTAAGATCAGGAATAAGACAAGGGTGCCCACTCTCACTACCACTATTCAACAAAGTTTTAGAAGTCCTAGCTGTGGCAATCAGAGAAGAGAAAGAAATAAAAGGAATCCAGATTGGAAAAGAAGTAAAACTCTCACTGTTTGCAGATGACATGATACTATATATACAAAACCCTAAAAATATCTTCAGAAAATTACTAGAGCTAATCACTGAATTTACAAAATGGCAGGATACAGAATGAATACACAGAAATCACTTGTATTCCTATACCCAACAATGAAATATCAGAAAGAAAAATCAAGGAATTATTGCAGGAAGGGGGACCCCTTCCAGGATGCAAAACTGGGCTCTTGTCTAACACTCGAAAAAGAATTGTCCGAGGAGACACATGTGCTGGCAAAGCAAGAGATTATATTGGGGAAGGGAACCCAGGTGGAGAGCAATAGGGTGAGGGAACCCAGGAGAACTGCTCTGCCCCATGGCTCACAGTCTCAGGTTTTATGGTGATGGGATTAGTTTTTGAGTTGTCTTTGGCTAATCATTCTAATTCAGAGTCCTTCCTGGTGGCGCACACATGTTCCAGCCAAGATGGATGCTAGCGAGAGAGATTCTGGGAAGCGGACGGACACACGGTGTCTCTTTTTGACCTTTCTCAAACTCTTCCGGTTGGTGGTGGCTTATTAGTTCCATATTCCTTACCAGGATCTCCTGTCATAAAACAACTCATGGGAATGGTTACTAAAGGGCCTGGCCAGGGTGGGCGCTTTCAGTCAGTGTGCTTCCCCTAACAGAATCAATTCCATTTACTATTGTAACAATAAAATCCCAAGGAATAAACCCACCTAAGGATAGAAAAGAGCTGTATACAGAGAACTATAAGACACTGATGAAAGAAGTAAAAAATGACATAAACAGATGGAGAGATATTCCATGTTCCTGGGTTAGGAAGAATCAATATTGTGAAAATAACTATACTACCAAATGCAATCTATAGATTCAATGCAATCCTTACCAAATTACCAATGGAATGTTTCACAGAACTAGAACAAAAAAAATCTCACAATATGGAAACACTAAAGACCCTGAATAGCCAAAGAAATCTTGAGAAAGAAGAATGGAGCTGGAGGAATCAACTTTTCTGACTTCATAATATACTACAAGGCTATAGTCATCAAGAGAGGATGGTACTGACATGAAAACAGAAACAAAGACCAATGGAATAAGGTAAAAAGCCCAGAGATAAACCCATGCATCTATGGATACCCTATTTGTGACAAAGGAGGTAAGAATATACAATGAAGCAAAGATAATCTCTTCAGTAAGTGCTGCTGGGAAAACTGGACAGCTACAGGTAAAAGAATGAAATTAGAACACTGTAAGCCACACACAAAGATAAACTCAAAATGGATTAAGGGCCTAAATATAAGACCAGAAACTGTAAACCTCAGAGGGAAACATGGGCAGAATCACAGCAAGATCCTCTATGAGCCACCTCCTACAGCAATGGAAATAAAAGCAGAAATAAACAAGTGGGACCTAATAAAAGCTTTTACACAGCAAAGGAAACTATAGGTAAGATGAAAAGACAACACTCAGAATGGGAAAAAAATAAAAAATGAAACAACTGACAAAGGATTAACTTCAAGAGTATACGAGCAGCTCATACAAATTGGTACCAGAAAAAAAGCTTAATAAAAAAGTGAGCAAGAGACCTAAACAGACATTTCTCCAAAAAGGATATACAGATGGCTAATAAACACTTGAAAGGATAATCAGTATCACTCATTAGTCAGTTCAGTCGCTCAGTCCTGTCTGACTCTTTGCAACCCCATGAATTGCAGCACGCCAGGTCTCCCTGTCCATCACCAACTCCCAGAGTTCACTCAGACTCACGCCCACCCAGTCAGTGATGCCATCCAGCCATCTCATCTTCTGTCATCCCCTTCGCCTCCTGCTCCCAATCCCTCGCTGCGTTAGAGTCTTCCAATGAGTCAGCTCTTCTCATGAGGTGGCCAAAGTACTGGAGTTTCAGCGTTAGCATCATTCCTCCCAAAGAACTCCCAGGGCTGATCTCCTTCAGAATGGACTGGTTGGATCTCCTTGCAGTCCAAGACACTCTCAAGAGTCTTCTCCAACACCACAGTTCAAAAGCATCAATTTGTTGGCGCTCAGCCTTCTTCACAGTCCAACTCTCACATCCATACATGACCACAGGAAAAACCATAGCCTTGACTAGACAGACCTTAGTTGGCAAAGTAATGTCTCTGCTTTTGAGTATGCTATCTAGGTTGGTCATAACTTTTCTTCCAAGGAGTAAGCGTCTTTTAATTTCATGGCTGCATTCACCATCTGCAGTGATTAGAGTCCCCCAAAATAAAGTGTGACACTGTTTCCAATGTTTCCCCATGTATTTCCCATGAAGTGATAGGACCAGATGCCATGATCTTCGTTTTCTGAATGTTGAGCTTTAAGCCAACTTTTTCACTCTCTCCTCTTTCACCTTCATCAAGAGGCTTTTTAGTTCCTCTTCACTTTCTGCCATAAGGGTGGTGTCATCTGCATATCTGAGGTTATTGATATTTCTCCCGGCAATCTAGATTCCAGCTTGTGTTTCTTCCAGTCCAGCATTTTTCATGATATACTCTACATATACGTTAAATAAGCAGGATGACAATATACAGCCTTGATGTACTCCTTTTCCTATTTGGAACCAGTCTGTTGTTCCATATCTGGTTCTAACTATTTCTTCCTGACCTGCATACAGATTTCTCAAGAGGCAGGTCAGGTGGTCTGGTATTCCCATTTCTCTCAGAATTTTCCACAGTTGATTGTGATCCACACAGTCAAAGACTTTGGCATAGTCAATAAAGCAGAAATAGATGGTTTTTCTGGAACTCTCTTGCTTTTTCCATGATCCAGTGATGTTGACAATTCAGCTATGACTTAAATCCCTTATGATTATACAGTGGAAGAGAGAAATAGATTTCAGGGCCTAGATCTGATAGATAGAGTGCCTGATGAACTATGGAATGAGGTTCATGACATTGTACAGGAGACAAGGATCAAGACCATCCCCTTAGAAAAGAAATGCAAAAAAGCAAAATGGCTATCTGGGGACACCTTACAAATAACTGTGAAAAGAAAAGAAGTGAAAAGCAAAGGATAAAAGGAAAGATATAAGTATCTGAATGCAGAGTTCCAAAGAATAGCAAGAAGAGATAAGAAAGCCTTCTTCAGCAATCAGTGCAAAGAAATAGAGGAAAAGAATAGAATGGGAAAGACTAGAGATCTCTTCAAGAAAATTAGAGATACCGAGGGAATATTTCATTCAAAAATGGGCTCGATAAAGGACAGAAATGGTATGGACCTAACAGAAGCAGAAGATAAGAAGAGGTGGAAAGAATATACAGAAGAACTGTACAAAAAAGATCTTCACGACCAGATAATCATGATGGTGTGATCACTCACTAGAGCCAGACATCCTGGAATGTTAAGTCAAGTGGGCCTTAGAAAGCATCACTAGTAGAAATGATGGCATTTCTAGTTGAGCTATTTCAAATCCTGAAAGATGATGCTGTGAAAGTGCTGCACTCAATATGCCAGCAAATTTGGAAAACTCAGCAGTGGCCACAGGACTGGAAAAGGTCAGTTTTCATTTCAATCCCAAAGAAAGGCAATGGCAAAGAATGCTCTAACTACCGCACAATTGCACTCACT